>CATIWF010200178.1:0-73884 GCA_949630135.1 Balakata baccata
TTTCTTTGAACTGGGATTTTAGAGTGATGAGCTGATCAGCTGTGATCTTAAATAGTTTCGTACATGTGAGTTTGGAATCTAGAGTGTTCATCATCATCATCCTTGGAGCAGGATCATACTCGCTGTGATGGAAGGTTGGGACGGTAGGACCCGAGCTTGAAGTAGGGTACGATCAATCAACAGTGGGATGGAAATTGATACACCCCGTGTTATGGTAGACCATGAATTGATGAGATGGATGGCAGATGTACCATCTCCTGCGGTATGATGAAAACACACTCAAAGACAAGCACCTCCGCATCCCAAATGGGTTACCTGTTCTTTTTAATCATCAGCGTTAATTATTAAAAAATAAAAAATTAATTTATTGTATTCACATACATAAATAAAATATTAAATATGTGTTATTATTTGATTGAATTATTTAGATATAGTTAAGAATTTCTTCTCCACCTAATTGAAATGTCAAAATATCTAAGTCATGATATTTCTAAATTAATAATGAAATGAATGAAAAGAAAAAGATATGCATACTTGAACGGCAAACAAAAGATAAGAAGGGATCGATAGAAAATCAATTCAGTTAAATTTATTATCAGGATCTAAAACATGAAATTTAAAGAACAAAACAAGTTTAATCGAGATACATGACATAGAAAATAACATATTTTTTACCGATTTCACTGTGATATGAATAATTTGAATGAGTTTGCACCAATAATTTCTTTCATTTCCTGACTCAGAACGATAAAATTCTTAATTCTTATTATTTTCCTTTATTCCTATCCAACTTTATACAGAGGGGTGAGAGTTGATAATAATAGAGACTTAGCTTACTTAATATAATAATTATAGGTCATTCATTACACTCATATTATTATCTGGCTCATATTAATTATCCATATTAAATTAATTAATGAAGTATTGCCTAAATAAAGAATTGTTCAAATTCTTAAAGCCTTTTATTTTATAATATATCTTTATTTCTCAAGTAATGAGCTCACAACCATAATTAGAGATAAAATTTATCTAACATTCTCCTATTTTGGCTAGTTAATTGAAAATTTATTACAAAAAACTTTTCATTCCCGTTTGATTCAATAAAATCAATGACAAAAAATCATGGCGAAACCACATTATTCAAGAATATGACATATTTCATGGTCACATTTACTAATAACCCTATCAATCATGAGTACAATGTGGTAATGTAGCAAGATTAGTCAACACTCACTTTGTAATCAAACTTTATGTGTTGATTTCCTTGTCAATCAGTGATTTTTTATCTGAATGCAACACATGTACACATAAAAAATCTTTTATGATTTCAATTGAAGTCTGTGTATATATTAAAAATTTTATATCATACGATTTTTTATGTGTCCCAACACATACAACCAAGACTATAAACTTTAATGCTCTAAGCATTTGCTTAAGATGATACTAATCTTAAGACTTTAATTAATTAGATTTGATATACATCACTTTTTATTTTTCCAATGAAAATATAACATTTAATATTTTCCTGTGAAAATATATAACTTCAAATATTTTCCAATAAAGATATACCATCAAATATTTTCCAACAAAAATACATATATAATTGTATTGATGATCATCAATTTAACAAAGTACATTATACTAATGTATAAAGTACAAACCAAAATACATAGAGCAACAAGGAAAGCCTCCCACTAATCTAAGGTATCAAAAGTTGACTTTAGATTCATACTAATGACATGTCTCTAAAAATTTTTGGGTCAAATACTTTTGGTAAAGGGATCAACTATCATATTACTTGTACCGATATGCTCTATTTCAACGTCACCCTTCTTTACTAGCTCTTTGTTGTTTTTCGCAAACAACACAACCGGAAAATTATTACAATACAACTTTATGGGCCTATCAATGGAATCGATAATTGACATTCATGCAATGAGATTTCATAGCCAAACATCTTGTATAGCTGCACCATAACTTGCTACAAACTCAGCTTGCATCATAGAAGATGAGATTAAAGACTATTTAATACTTTTCTAAGATACAACCCCACCAGCTAATGAAAAAATATAGCCTAATATGAATTTTCTGTCATCAGAACAGCTAGCAAAATGTGAGTTAGTATAACTAACCAACTCAAGATTTTCAACCTTCATGTATGTCAAGATATATCCTTGGACCCTTTAAGGTATCTCAAAACTATTTTAGCCGTAGTCCAATAGTCCATTTCAGGATTAGATTGATATCTATCCAGAATACCGATTGCAAATGCAATGTCCGGTTTAGTGCATAGTTGAGCATACATCAAGCTTCCTACTGCAATAGCATATGGCATTGCTTTCATTGATTCTCTCTCAACCTAATTATTGGGGGATTGTGTTAGACTCAATTTATCACCTTTAGCAACTAGCACATACCAAAATTTACAATCCTGCATATTGAATCATTTTAATATCCGCTCAATATATGCTTTCTGAGAGAGACCTAAAAAGTTTTGAGATATATCCGTATGAATTTCAATTCTAAGGAAAAAAGATATTTCTCCAAGGTCTTTCATATGAAAATATTTAGATAATAACTGTTTTACTTCATGCAGTGTTCCTAAATCATTACTTGTAAGCAGTACATCATCAACATATAATATCAAAAAGATACACCTGCTCCCACTGATCTTGAGATATATGCATATATCAATTTTACTCTCGACAAATCCCATATTTTAAGTACTATTGTCGTGAGGCTTGTTTTAGACCATAATTGGATTTTTTGAATCTACACATAAGATGGTCTTTACCAACTTCCTGAAAACCTTCAAATTGTTCCATATAGACCTTTTAATTCAGTTATCCATTCAGGAATGAAGTTTTAACATCCATCTGATGTAGCTCCAAATCAATATAAGCTACCATTGTCGTGATTACTCTAAATGTATCCTTTGAGGATACATGAGAAAAAATTTTATTATAATCAATTCCTCATCTCTGAGTAAATCTCTTGGCAACTAATTTAGATTTAAACCTCTATATATTCCCTTCGAAGTCTTTCTTGGTCTTATAGATCCATTTACAACCGATAAATCTACAACTTTCATGTAATTCAATAAGCTCCCACTCTTCATTACAATCCATATATTGCATTTCATCTCTCATTACATCCCATCACAGATTAGATTGGGAATTAGAAACAGCTTCTTCAAAAGATATAGGATCAGTAACATGACCAATGCCATAATCCCTCTTACCTATATAGACCACATAGTCAGAGGAAATAACATATTTCCTTTCCCTGGTTGACCTCCTAAGAGGAACCTGTGCAACCACATCCCGCAATGATGAAGCCTCATTTAACTGTATAAGCTCCTCCTAAATTAAATCAATCACAAGTGTATGATCTAAAATTGTAAGTTACTGAGGTACAAGAATATGTATAATCTCAGTCTGCTTTTCCTACCTTGTGATCTCAGAGTGGTCACCCTCATCAGCTATATCAAATTCTAAAAATTTAGTTGTTTATGATTCCACAATTCTAGAACCCATTTATCAATAGAATTTGTAGCCTTTAGAATGATTTGAATACCCTATAAAATAACAATGAGTAGATCTAGGATGCAATTTACCTTTACTAGGATTGTAAAGGCATACCTCCGAAGGATAGCTCCAAACTCGAAAATGTTTCAAGTTAGGTTTCCTTTTGGTCCACAACTTAAACAACGTTTTAGCTACAAATTTGTTGGGGACTCTATTGAGGATATATAATGCCATTTTCATAGCCTCACCCTATAAAAAGTCTAAGAGATTTGACATTGACATCATGCTCCTTATCATTTCATTTAAGGTGCGATTCCGCCTTTTGGCCACATAATCATTCTATTCAGGACTACTCGGTATAGTAAATTGAGCTATTATTCCACAATACTCCAAATATTTGGCACCTTTTGGCTATCTTGCAATAATGTATTTGTTATAATACTCTCCACCTTAATTAGATCTAACAATCTTGATAATTTTGTCCAACTGTTTCTCAACTTCAGTTTTAAAAATCATGAATTTATCAAGAGATTCAAACTTTTCTTTAATCAAGTACAAATATCCATATCGAAAAAAATCATCAATGAATGTTATGAAATATCTGTTATTTCATATTGTGGGTGAATAAAGTCTGCATATATCTGTATGAATTATCTCTAAGAGATCTGAAATCCGAATAGATCCATTCTTCTTAATTTTGGTCAGTTTGCCCCTACAACAATTAACACATGTTGATAGGTCACTGAATGTAACATCTTTAACCTTCCCCACATGCATTTTACATGCGTTTCATTTGAATATGCTCATTTTATAAATGTCATTCACATGAAACACATGTATATGAGATATTTCTTAAACTAGGGTAATTAAAAATTATATTTACAAATTTATGGTGATTTTAAAAATAATTACAAATTTATGGTGACGTGCGCCAGTCTAAGTAGCGCACCTAGGTAATTTTGGAGCCGTGCGCCAGTCCAACTGGCGCACGCGTTGAAGTGGCACCATGTGGCGCACACAGGCCACGTGGCGCCACTTCAATTGAATGCAGGCAATAATTTTTTTTAAAATTAACCAAAATTTAATTAACAAACAATTAATAATAATAATAATAGAGATTAACTTTTAAAAAAAATATGAGGCAAATAATAATAATAATAATAATGTTTTACATGATACGTGAAAAAAAATTTTAACTTTTATAAATTTTTTTTACATTTTTTATCCCTAAAAATTTTTATAAATTATTATTTTTTAAATTTTACTTAATTTATGATTAAATTCTAAATGATTTAATTTATAATTTATTAATTTATTTTATTTGCTTAATTTTTATTAACTATTACTAAATATAATTTTTCAAAATCTAATTTATAAATTGTATTATAATTTTTTATAAAATAATTAACAAAATTTAATAAAAAAATTGGACCATCATGCATGCTACGTGGAATGTTGAAATGGCGCACCCAATGAATAGTATCGCGCGCTAGTTGAACTGGCGCGCATTACCCCAAATTCGGAATTTTTTTTCAAACAACCATAAATTTGGAAATTTTTCAAAATACACCCCAAAATGGTAAATAGTTTTGAGAAATAACACAAATTAAAAAATATCCCCATATATATCATATGCATTTTGGCTTGAATACATTTATGAGATATACTTAATACATGTTTATTTTATAACTTAAATAAGGATGAGAAGACATTAGAAATACAAATTAAATAAAATGATTAAATGAAAAATAAATGAATGAATGAATAAATAAATAATGAAATAGTTAATGTAATTAAATTAGATTACTTTATCATATTGTATTTTTAGTATTGGCTAGTGAAATTAGAGATAATAATAATAATAATAATAATAATAATAATAATAATAATAAAGAAAAAAAGAAGAAAGAATAAATAAATAAAATTACAGCAAAAAAAAAAGGAGTAAGTCAATTTACACACATAAATAAGTGGCTGCCTCATTTTTTTTTTCAGCCATCATTTGCTTTCTTCCTTTCATTGTTTCCTCATTTTCTCTCAAATCTTCAACCGCAACAACTCCTTTCCCTTGGTTTTCTTGTCTTTAATTAAGAGTTTCAGCTGTAATTAATCTTTATTAAAGTTGGATATTGGTAAGTAATCATTTCTTCATGTGCATGTGTTCATTATTACTAATTAGGGGCTATAATAGGCAATGTTTGACACTCAATTTCAATATCCTTAGAGTTCGAATATAAAGACTCTTAAAACATAAAACTTATAAATTTATGTTCTATCTTTTTGCTATGTAAATAGTTTTACAAGATTTTGTATTTGAAAAGATATTGACGTCGGACTGGAACTAGTTTGGTGGTAGAACTCAGCTGAATCACTTGCTGTATTGATTATTTTTCTATATGATAGATTCAGTATTTAAGGAATCTTAAACCATAAAAATTGTAGCTATCTATATTCTATAGTTATATACTAAATTTCAGTATCAGATGACTGGTGGATGTTGAGTTATAATAAAAGGAATCATGACTTTTTTTTGCTTGAACTGTCGGTTAGCACCCTATGCAAGTCTAGCCATTTTGTGGCCAATTTTGAGTTCCTTATAAACCAAAATGGGTAAATCTTTAAACACTAAAATTTTAGAATTATGTCTTAATTACATTTTAGCGCAAATATCACCTTAATATATTATGTATTTTGTGATTTATGATCTTGGAAATCAAGACGATTTTAATTGTCCATGTTTGGATGCTAACTTGAGTTGTATGTAGTAATAAGCGTCCCAAACTCTGGTGGTAAAGTATTGAGAGCTTGATGCATGATACAATCATCAGGAAGAATTATGCCAAGATTTTGTAGCTTATTCTGTATGTAGACCATGGTGAAAATGTATTCTCTGACACCTTCTACTCTGTTATACCTCATAAAGTATAGCTACTTTAAAAAGATATCAATATCACATTGATGGAAATCTAATAATGCTGAGACACTGCGATCAGAAACTCTTTTGTTATATAAGTCTCTGGCAAACTGCTCAACAAATGCTTTAGAATTCACCTTTTTATGGTCAATAATACATGCAGTTCATTTTGTATTATGTTTAATGCAACTCTTTGTCAACAACTTAACTCTCACTAGTCAGGTCAGCTGACTTGGAAGTTGTCATGATAATGTCAATATCTGCCAACTCCATAGTTAATTTCATATCTCGCTTCCAAATCTTATAATTAGAGCCATTCATCATTTCAGTAGTCATTGTATTATTGTTAACTGAAAATGTGACTAAAAAAATCAACAATGTAACACTTTAGTATAAAATACTAATAATACTTAAAGCTATAAAAGAGTATTAATCCAATAATTTTAGCGCATTATTATATAAATACCTTTGGACAGAATATATAACATGCAGTAGTAAATTCTTAATATAAGCTCGATATGAGAATTTACCAAATACTTACAAATTTACCATCTTTGGGTGTATAAACTAATTGTAACGGCTCATTTTTAATCATATGTCTTATATTTTTTATTTCCAAAATTCAATTTATAATAAACACTTTTGAACTGAATAATTATAAATTAAATTCGAGATATCTATAAAATATATAAGACCGAATATTTCTTAAAATTTCAGTCAAAATGGCTACTTTAGCGACAACATTTCAACTGATTTTAAAAAAAATTCTTATATTGGAATACACCTTATTTATTGTCTTGAAAATAATTTAATGACATAATTTTTATTCCTTATGGACGTGGGGCTAAGTGTCCTAAAACATTATATTCACAATAATTTAATCAGTTACATTGTCAATTTTAATTTAGAAAAATTAATTTCCAGATGTGACAATTTTATGTTTATACATAAATTAAATATTATGAGATAAATATAATTTATCTCTTAAAATGTCACAAATTTTCTCAAATATAGCTTTTAAAAATTAAATTAAGATTTTCTAAATTAATTCAGGTTAAAACCGGATGAAAAAAGGTCTCCATAAATGAAAAATAATCATATAGGAACTTAATTAAAAATTTTAGAAATTTTAGGGGCAAGTTTGTAAAAAAAGCAAAAATATGAGTTGAAGGGGTTATGTGCATGCAGAGGCAGCCCTTTGCCACTTGGAGTGTGCCCATGCGCGCTCTGGTGCGAGTGCTACGCGTGCTAGCTCATATTCTTCTTCCTACTCCATTGTTTGCAATTTTTCAATGAAATTTTTTGCGAAAACAATCGCTAAATTCCTTTTTCACTCCAAAACTCAATTAAACTCAAGTTTTTCTCCTTAACTCAATGAGAGAAGCATGAAGATGACTCTAAAACATGTGATTTGGCTCTTATACCACTTGATAGAAAATCAATTTAGTCAAATTTATTCTCAAGATCTAAAATATGAAATTTAGAATACAAAACAAATTTAATTGAGATAGAGGATGTACAAAAGAACCAATTTCACCGATTCCATCGTAACAGGAACAATCTAAATGAGTTTATTCCAAAAACTCTTGTTTCCTGGCTCAAAATGATGGAATTCTTGACCCTTATCCTATCAAATTTCATATAAGGGGAGGGGTGGTGAGAGTTAGTAACAAGAAAGATTTAACCCACTTAATATAATAATCAAGGGTTATCCACCACATCCATATTATTATCTGGCAAATATTAATTATCCACATTAAATTAATTAATGAAATATTGCCTAAGTAAATAAATGATCATATTCTTAAGGCCTTTTATTTTGTAATATATTTTTATTTCTCAATTAATGAGCTCACAACCATAATTAGATATAAAATATATCTAATGGAGATATCCATATAATCATGAAAGGAAGGAAGAAGATTCATCATGTGGGATGTAGGAGTAAAATCACCAAAATCATCTAAAACTGAACTTGTTTGGGCTTCAATGAACAGAACACCATGAGAATTACAGTTGATATGGATTCTACCATTTTCATCTCTCCCTAGTCTCCCTGCTAATGGATAGAAGTGTTATCAGTGGTGTGTATGCCCTAGTGCATTCACTGCTTTTTATATATTAATTATTATACTACAATTGACACATGTATATTTCACGTTCATAATAAATAAATATTCAAGTTGTTGATTATATTATAAATGCAGTAGTTAAATATACTATAAAATATATGACCCTTTGATTATCTATAGAGAATTTATTATCAAGTTGTTGATAATAATGAAATAAATATCTCTAGTAAAAGATAATATTAAAAATATTCATAACCGGTATAGGACAATGAATTGGGCATTCATTGAACCTCTAGGTTATCACATGGTTTATTTTGAGGAGAAATCTCATTCTCCATGATATAATGATATCTAAATAAATCAGTGGGTTCTTAAAGAGTTAAGAGTACCGAACAGTGACGTCTGATAATAACTGCATAGATAGTGCTAGATGTCAACAGTTATTATCTTGGTCATAATATATGAGTCTTTTGTGACTCGAAATCCTTTGACTTGAGATGTCAAGACTGTTCTTTCATGAGTAGCTATGGAGGTGCTCTTGCCTTGTACTGGGCTATCCGCATTTGGTAATCCGGCTCATAATCACCACAGTTAGTCATATAGTGAGACATGAGATTACCAATAGTATGACTCGTTACCCTGTAGAACCAGGGCAAGATCCTAATGGAGTTGATATTTTGGTTCTGATAAAATAAATTCATGGCCAAGAGAAATATGACTTATTTAATGTAAGATTGAATTATTAATTAGATTAATAATGATAAGTCTTATTTTAATCAGAACGCAAATTATCACTCATTAGTATATTGACTAATAGGATTTGACATGTTATGACCCTAATCAATATCTGGATCATAACGAGATGACTTAATATTATGATTTAGATATCAAAATAATATTTGTGATTTTATCGGTAATTAAAAGGAGAATTCTAAAAGGATATTTAATATATCCGGGTATACGAGGAATTCGGAAATTGTGTCCGATATAATATTAAGGAGTTAATATTATATTTCTGTTTCGATAAAATCAATGACCTTATAAGTCACACCAAATACTTTATTAGTCCAGTTGATATAAAGATGTGAGAAGTAATTTAATTGAGAATTAAATTAGAAATGATCACTTACTATTTATAATTTTAATAATTTATAGTGGTATATTAAAGTAAATAAAATTTATTGATATAAAGTATTAATTAAAATTATAATAATTTAATTAAGTTGTTAATTAAATTAATTATAGTGGTATATTAAAGTAATTACCACTATAATAGAAAAGAATATTGGTTTTATGATTAATAGTGGTAGCAAAAAATTAGCTATACAATTATTGTACCATTATTATATCATAAATCAAAATTAAAAATTTGAAAAATATATAAAATAAAATCGCAAATTAATCCAAATTAAAAATTTTACTGGCATATACAGTTTCGTTTGTTGATCATCACGCAAATCACGTGCCTTGCACACACAATGCCAAATATGTGCAGCCAAGGTTTCATAGGTGCTGTATTTACTTTCTTCGAACTTGGATTTTAGAGTGATGAGCTGATTAGGTGTGATTTTAAATAGTTTTGTACAGGTGGATCTGGAATCTAGAGTGTTCATCATCATCCTTGGAGGAGGATCATAGTCACTGTGATGGAAGGTTGGGGTTGGTGGGACCCGAGCGTGAAGTATGGTACGATCAATCAGTGGTGGGATGGAAATTGATACGCCCCATGCTATGTTCGACCATGAATTGATGAAATGGATGGCGGATGTGCCATCTCCGGTGGTATGCTGAAAGCGCACTCCAAGACAAGCGCCTCCGCATCCCAAATGGGTTACCTGCAAAATATATATATAGTTAAGAATTTCTTCACCACCTAATTGACATGTCAAAAAATCCAAGTCATGACATATCTAAATTAATAATGGAAAGAAAAAGATATGAATACCTGAACGGCGAACAAAGGATAAGAAGAGAAATCCATAGAATCATCAAAGGAAGGAAGAAGATTCAGCATGTGGGATGTAGGAGTAAAATCACCCAAATCATCTAAAACTGAACTTGTTTGGGCTTCAATGAAAACAACACCATGGGCATTACAGTTGATAAGGAGTCTACCATTTTCATCTCTCCCTAATCTCCCTGCAAATGGATAGAAGGCCACAAGAACTTCACTCAGTGCCTTTTTCAGCACCTGTGCTTCAAAAAAATTTGAACTACGATCCTTTGGCTTGTAGAAGTAAATCAGAGAAACGTGATATGGTTGCACTATAAGATCCAAGTTTGAGCTCCATAGATTCCTTCTTGGAGTATCATTTGCTGGACGTACAATACTCTTCTCCTTTATAGTGATTTCCATCTTGTTTGCATCCTTAAAATGGTCAACCTGACTGTGATCAGTTTCAGAGAATTTGCCTCTCAAAGGTAACAAAACATGAAAGTCTACCAAAATCTTGCCAAAGAATTGCCTCCCGAAGAAAACATTAATTTCACAAACATTAGCGGCAGCTTTAATCAAGAAAAAAAGTTAATCCATTTCCAGACCATTGTTAACAAATAAATAAAATTCCATTGACAAGTCATTTGAAAAAAAGAAAATTAAGAAAGCAATAATAAAAAATGGAATTAATTGCAATTTGCATTCGTGATGAAGAGAATACCTTTGTGCTTGCAGAAGCTTTTATGCATAGAATTTAGGTCATATGGTGTCAACTCTTGTTAGGGGATGTGAATTTATACAAAATCCTCTCTCTTTTTATTTTTTGTTTTTCTTTATCTTTTTCTAAAGTAAATATCTTGTCCACCTAAAAATCAAAAAATTCGTAGATAAACTTGTTCATTTCGATGAATAAAAATAAAATAATTAAATATATACTAATAAGTAATTAATTTAGTTTAAAAATGATGCGGTTGAATCTATCTAATAATTTCTTTTTTAAAAAAGTGTTAATTACTCTATTGAATTTATTATTATTTTTATTTCTAATTAACACTTTAATTTTAAATTGAAATTTTATTTTATATTTCTACATTTAATGAAACTTTTTTTTTTTTTTTTGTGCAAAACCATTTAATTTATATATTAACGGACTTAAACTAATTCTATTCAAGTCGGATAAGATCCAAAAAAACTGTAAAGCATTTCCTCAAAAGATTTAAAGTAGCTACATATCTAAGTTTTAAACTCAAAACTTCTATTTAAACTGGAAGAGTTTCGTGCAAATTCATTTTTATTTTTTTTTATTTTTTTTGGGTAATAATACATCAAAATAACCTATTATTAATTACAGATATTTAATGATTAATTTTAAGGTATTAATTTTCAAGAAACCAATTAATAATATTAAAAAAAAAAAGTCATGAATAGCAACCGACGTCCGTGTTCACCCGTGCTATGTCCTTTTTCTTTGAATTTCTAATTAAAAAAATCCAACCTCATCAACATTTTGTCCCCACAAATTAACAAAAGTAAAAAACACATCTTATCCTTTAGAAAAAAAATAAAAAAGGAAATTGAAAGCTCACCTGTCCATTGCGACCCCCACTTGCAAACGTCACACATTATTTTTAAAAAACAAATAAAAGGAAGTATTTCTAATTGTACGATGTATCTCTCTAAAATCCCAAATTCGAGATTTCCCATAAATATAAAAAGAAAAAAAAAATCCCTCATTTACTAGCGGCTAATATGCGTGGTATAAAAAACAAAATAAAATTGATTTTTTAATTTTATTTAAATGTTAAGGAAACTAAATATATAAATGTAAAGAATTTTTGAAAAGTAGAGAGCAAATTTGCAAAAATTAGATATACGTACAAGTGGTAGCTGAAAGTGGAATCAATATAACAAAGAATAAGATAAGATAATCACTAATCAAGTGTGCGAAAGTGATGCCTAAACATGGAGAGAATACCATGAAGAGTTGATGATAAGATGAACTATGCGATAAATATATGTATTTTTTAATATAATTTTAAATTTATTTCATCCCCTTTCCTTTATACACTATACAGTATAGTGGCTAAAATAGTGAAATATTCTATCATGAAATCACAAACTTTTATTTAGAGTGAATTTTACTGATAGTACTTTAACTATACAAATTGTAACAATACAGTTTTTCATTTTAGTTATAAAATAAAAATTGAGATAATTTTATATTATAAATAATTTTTAAAGTACTGTATTGTTATAATTTATATAATTAAAATACCGTTAGTGAAATTTATTTCTTTTATTTATTATTTTATTCCGTACCCTTTCACTCTAATTTTTGTTTAAGGTACATAAAGTTGAAAAAAAATTATTTTTTATTGACAATATAAAATAAATTCTATCTTTTTAAATGATAAATAAAGTGAAACATTTATAGTATTTGCTGAAAGACTATAATTTCATTTTTTTTATAGAAATATATGGATCGAACAGCAAGCTTATGCGAAAATTCTGCACAAAATGCCAAAATTCATTTCCTTACTGCTGCTTGTTAATTTTTTTTTTTGTCCAAAAAGACTTAATAATAGACTGTGAATTATATAAGAGAATGTAATTATTTTTTTGCATACATTATAAATGTATTAAATTTTCATCAATATTAGTTGATGGTAACAAGATGACTCAAGTTCGAAACTTCCCACAATTTTCACAAGTAAAAATACGAATCAAATTACCTCTTAATTGATTCTATTTGTTTTTTTTTATACCAAGAAAGGGGTACTCCAAAACTCACAACACAACAAAAAAATTCCTATGTCAAGTAACACCAACAATATCCTGCTAAAGAATAGTGGAAAGACTAGAAGGAAGGCTAGTAATAATCGTTAGGCCTCGATCACAATTGAAAGAAACAGTAGCCAAATAGTTTGTTGTTTGATTGCATTCCCTATATATGTGGTTAATCTTCACGCAACAGTCCCAAACGAATACTGGCTAGTAATATTGTGAGTGGTGTGTATGCCCTAATGCATTTACTGTTTTTTATATATTAATTATTATACCACAATAGACATATATATATTTTATATTCATAATAAATAAATATTTAAGTTGTTGATTATATTATAAATGCAGTAGTTAAATATACTATGAAATATACGGCCCCTTGATTATCTACAGAGAATTTATTATCAAGTTGTTGATAATAATGAGATAAATATTTCTGATAAAAAATAATCTTAAAAATGTTCATAACCGGTATAGAACAATGAATTGAGTATTTATTGAACCTCTAAATTATCACATGATTTTGTTTTGAGGAGAAATCTCATTCTCCATGATATAATGATATCTAAATAATCCAGTGGGTTCTTAAAGAGTTAATGGTACTGAACAATAACGCCTAATAATAACTGCACAGATAGTGCTAAATGTCAACATTTATTATCTTGGTCATAATATATGAGTCTTATATGACTCGAAATCCTTTGACTTGAGGTGTCAAACTTTTCCTTTCATGGGTAGCTGTGGATGTGCTCTTACCTTGTACCAGGCTATCCGTACTTGGTAATTCGGGTCGTAGTCACCATAGTTAGTCATGTAGTGAGACATGAGATTACCAATAGTAGGACTCGTTAACCTGCAGCACCAGGGCAAGATCTTAATAAAGTTGATATTTTGATTATGATAAAATAAATTCATGACTAGGAGAAATATGACTTATTCAATGTAAGACTGAATTATTAATTAGATTAATAATGACAAGTCTTATTTTAATCAGAACGCAAATTATTACTCTTTAGTATATTGACTAATAGGATTTGATATATTGTGATCATAATCAATATTGGGATCATAACGAGAAGACTTAATATTATGATTTAAAAGTCAAAATAATATTTGTGATTTTATCAGTAATTAAAAGGAGAATTTCAGAAGAATATTTAATATATCCGGGTATACTAGAAATTCGGAAATTTTGTATGATATAATATTAAAGAGTTAATATTATATTTTCGTTCCGATAAAATTATTGATCTTATAAGTCACACCCAAAATACATTATTAGTCTAGTCTATATATAGATGTGGGGAGTAATTTAATTGAGAATTAAATTAGAAATGATCACTTATATTTTTGAGTTAAAATTAATATTGATTAATTTTAACTATTTCTTCTATTTATAATTTTAATTAAAGTGTTAATTAAAATTATAATAATTTAATTAAGTTGTTAATTAAATTAATTATAGTAGTATATTAAAGTAATTGCCACATATAATAAAAGAGAAGATTGATTCTATAATTAATGGTGGTAACTAGAAAATGAGTTATGCAATTGTTGTACTTCATTGCATCATAAATTATAAATAAAAAAAAATCAAAGGTCAAATGTAGAAAAAAAATGTCAGAAAACCCAACTACCCTAATTAATCCTTCGGAAGGATTAATAAAAGGGGTAGGGGAGGGATTAAGGAACCTGTTGGGTTCCTGGTGAGAAAAATTGTTTTTCTTTCAAAATTTATCTCTTTGATTCAAAGAAGAAATTTAGTGATCATATATCTGGGACTAGCAAAAGAGTTTAATCAATGCAAACAAAGTTTTTGGTCTTTTTACTTGATTTGCACCTTGGTGAATTCAATAATAAAAAATTTGTCTTAATCTTTTTATTTTCCATTTTATTCTTAAAAATCATAGGATAAATGAATATTATCCATAAACGTTGTTAAAAGTTATGGATAAATGCTCAAAATTAACATGAAAAATATATTTTTATATCATGCAATATTTGATTGTATATTTCAGTAAAATTAAAAATTTTTAAAATCTATAATTTTGATCAAAACTTATAACTCCCCTGAATCCAAAATATTTTCGGCTGCCTACAAGTAATACCCTACTTTTCAAGCCATTCTAAGTTCATTGGGAATGGCCCAAAGTTCAGCTTTAATAGCTGAATATCTACCGATATTAATGACAAATCCCGAAAGCTATATACCTGAAGAGTGTCTAAATGAACCTCTACCACGGCCAGGTTAGTCTCCCCTTCAAGCATCACCGGCATTGAGCAAAACCCATCTAGGTGGCAGTAAAGACCACCCAGTCCACTTCGTTTCATAATTGTTTCCCACTCCTACCGCATGCTGCACCAAAAAAGCCGTAATTATATCCTGCATAGCTTTGTTAACCTAGTTCACCATTGTGTTTATATATGCAAAGGTGCTATTATTGAACATCCTATTAGGACGCAGATCGGATTGGTGCTGTTTAGACATAGCATTCAATTCAATTCACAATTTATGAATTGAAAATTTTTACATCCAACTCAATCCACGAATATACAAAAACCAATTTAATCCACAATTGTAGGTTGAATTGGATTAGTTTGTGGTATAATTTTATATATTTTTCACATTTTTTTAATAATAATATTAATATCTCACAAATAAATATCTATAATGTCTCACAAATCTTTAGTTCACTGCATAAAGTACTTAATATCAAGTCATATTTCAAAAATTACAATATAAATTTTCTAAAAAAAATACAACAACAAATTATAATCAAATTACTTTATTGAAAATCAATAGCACCAAAAATTCAACATGATACTGTAACAGTAGAATCTAAAATAAAAATAAATACAGAAAATTTAATTTTTTTAAAGTTGAATTAAACATTAAAAAAAGTAAAAATATTATTTATCTCTTTAATTATTCAATATTCATCATCATCATCATTATAAATGTCATTTACCTCTTTAATAAATATTTACTATTTATAAATTTCATAATAATAACCTATATTAAACAATTTTTTAAATTGTTATAGAAATAATATTAAAAATTCTAAAATATTATTTTAATTATATTAATTAAATTTTTTATGATGATTATATTTATAAAATATAAGAATTATGTATTTATAAATAATTTATTAATTTTCTAATTATACAATATATTTCTATATAAATAAATATAAATTCTCACTTTTACTTTTTTTTTTAATAAGATAATAATAAATGTAAAGATATATTATAATAGATTAGAATTTAGAAAAATTTATGTTAAAATTTGCATTATGAAAATAAAAAATTAGTATAATAAATATATATATTTATAATGTTGTTTATATATATATACGGATTGTGCGGGTTGCAAATTTAAATATAAAAAATTTCAATATAATCCACAAAATGTGGTTTGAAAAAAATATAAACAAATCTAATCCACTATATTTTTTAAACAGCGGGTGGTTCAGATTGGTTCGATTTGAGCGGATTGGGCAGTTTGTGAATACCCTTACATCCTATCATTCCTCCAACGCCATAGCCACCAAAGACAGACAAGAAAAAACTCACTTCACTTTCCATTAAAATTACCAAACTTAATCTAGAAATGGCAACAGGGCGGATAGGAGTCGGATTTCACTATCTCCGTCTCCGTCTATAAATTTATATCTTCATCCTTGTTCTATATCCTTGTAGAAAAATAATATTAATTCTCATTTCCGCTCCAAATAGGGTTGGGTATACCTCGCTATATTTTTTAATTTAATTATATTTGATATATCTGTTTAAATTATTAATTTAATTCACATCAAAATAAATCTAAAATAAGAGAAAAAAATTATAAAAGATTCAATATTTTAATTTTTAATGTTTCATAATTCATGCTTAACTAATGAAAATGACAATATTAATCAATCCATAAATAAGTAGTAAAGTGAATATCCACTGTAAAAAAATATCAACCTATATTATAATCACTATATTTAAAAATTTAAACTAATTATCAATGTCATTGTTAAAACTAAAATAATTCAAAAAAATAAAAGAAAACAGTATTTTCATACGGTTGCAACATATATACCACTGAAATTATAGTTATTAAAATATTTATCATTAGTTTAAGATGATTTTTGCAATCATTAATGCATTAATTTAATAATTTCTATCAGGTAAACATTATTTATAACATCTAACAACAATTTATATATTATGTATAAGTAATAATATATATATATATATATGTCATCTCGAGTTTTTTCATAATCTGTCTTATTATCGGTTAAACGTCAAAAAATCTATCCCATTTGGGTTGGTACGGGGCGGAGACCTATAGATCTGGGTTGAATTGTCATCCTAACTTAATCTTTTGAAGATTCCAAACTAGCCACTCCTTAAAGAAGAGATGTGGGGGAAGTTACAATCAAACATAGCCTGAATCTTTTGCCAAAAGGGGCAGCAAATCTGCAAAATCTGAAAATGTGGTTCAGGTCTTCAATTACTCCTGGACAACAAGTACAATAAATATTATTTCCAAACCCTCTTCGAGTTCTCTCCATATTGGTCATCACCTTCACATGGAAAAGGTGACACATAAAGAATTTAATTCGTTGAGGAATTTGCAATCTCCAAAGCTTCTTCCAAAACCCATCATCAACAAAGTTCAAAGAGTCAGTAGCAATAACATAGGCTGTTGAAACAGAAAACTGACCATTTGGAGTAACTTTCCAACAAAAGCTATCAAGCTGACTTTTTTTTCTTTTATAAAGAAAGCCGAAAGGACAGTTTCAAAAAATTCAGCAATAAACCACATAGCAAAGTCCAATTCCAACCTTGCCCTGCAACCTAGTAATCACTGATGCTTTTAAAATATTCAACTAGTGGAATATCTTGCAGTGTTGTGATAAAAAGAGGATAGTTACTAATTCATTTATCCCTCCCATTAACCACCAAAGCAGTATAGCCTTGCTCAAAAATCCCTTTAGCCCGAGTTATTCCTCTCTGAATACTAGAAGAATTTTGCTTATATTTAATGTTCTTAAAATTGACAGCTTTTGGGAATACTTTTATCTAGGACTTGGGCCTATAAATTATTTTTTTCATGGACCTTGGCAAGGAGAGCTAAGTTCATTTCATGCATGCACCGAATATCCAACCCACCAGCAATCTTTGTCCGAGTAATCGTCTCCCAATTAATCAAATGTACCTTCCTTTCTTGGCTCGAACTACCCCAAATAAAATTACGAACCAGCTGGTCAATTTTGTAACGAATCCCCATTGGTAAAATAGATGTTTGCATAACATGAAGGGGAATAGAAGTGATTACCGATTGTGCCAACACAACTCTTCCAGCAAGAGAAAGGACTTTTGTTTTCCACCCCTCTAGTCTAGCAGCAATCGTATCTAAAATAAATTGATAAGATACTGCACTTACTTTTCTATGAATGGATGAAGTACCGGCTCAAGTCACTTGTGAAGGGGATGCCTGAAATATGAGAAATCTCTTGAGCTGTATTAGCATCCACATTGTGGGACAAGAAGATTCTAGACTTTTGAAGACTCACACAAAGTCCTAATATAGCACAAAAATAATTCAAGCACTCCATGATGACCTCAATCTGCTCCAAAGGCGCTTATGCACAAAGGATCATATCGTCTGTGAAAAACAAATGAGATAATTCTGGTCCATGTGTATAAAGCTTGATCAGTTTCTACTTATTTAGTCAACACAACATCATTAATAATATGTCCCAGCCTCTCTATACAAAGAAGAAAGAGATAAGGAGAAATGACATTACCTTGTTGAATAACCCTAGAAGGTTGAAACCACTGTAAGAGATTCCTATTCCACAAAACTGCCATTCGAGCAGATTTTATGCAAACTCATAATATTCCTAACCCACTTCTCATCGGGGTATTCTGAGTAAAAGTTCTAAGA
Source organism: Balakata baccata (assembly GCA_949630135.1). Taxonomy (NCBI): domain Eukaryota; kingdom Viridiplantae; phylum Streptophyta; class Magnoliopsida; order Malpighiales; family Euphorbiaceae; genus Balakata; species Balakata baccata. The sequence goes on from CATIWF010200178.1 coordinate 19,172, forward strand.
GAGCCAGTCATATGCCTTCTCCAAATCATTTTTGATTGTCATATAACCCATCTCCTTTCTCTTCTTGTTCATCGAATGGAGCACTTCCCGGTATACAACCACATTATCTGCAATCTGACTCCCATGTATAAAGCTTCTTTGATTAGGCACAACAACATAGAACACTATTTGTTATTTTAATTTCGTCAGAAACTTATTTGTAATATAATTAATTTTTCTTTAGTATGTTTCCTTCTCTTGAATCATGATCTTTGTTTTTTTGGGAAAAATAAAAAAGAAATTACTTTTTGGAAAAAAGAAATATAAAATTTTATAAATTTATACAATAAATTCTCTTATGTTATAAAATAAAGAATAATAAATGAATAAGGAATCGAGAATATGAGAGAGTAGAGAGAGGAAGAGTGAAGCAGTTAGTTTTCATTGACGTAAATATTACAGAAATAGAGTTCTATTTGTATAAGAAATCTATCTATAAAGATAATAATAGACATCTAACATAATCCAATTACTTCAATATTATTATAACACTCCCACTTAGATGTTTATTACGTAGAATATGCCTCGTTAAAATATTACTAAGAAAAATTCGATAGAAAAAACTTTAGTAAAGGAAACGTAGTATACTATTCATATAAAAATGTACATCATAATATTGTCTCATTAAAAACTTTGTTAGGAAAATCTAATGGGATAAAATTTAGGCTAAGAGAAAAAGAGTATAGTGCATAAAAATCTCCTCCTCACGAAAACATGACTTTTAACAAATATCTCTTAATCGATGTATGCCAATTTTATTTATTAACTTCTCAAATGTTGTTGTAGGGAGTGTTTTTGTAAATAAATCCACCAAATTATTAATTGATCGAATTTGATGAACATCTAAAACCTCGTACTTTTGAAGGTTATATGTGAAAAAAAACTTTGGCAAAATGTGTTTGGTTGTATCTCATTTAATGTATCATCTTTTGAGTTGCGCAATACAATCAGCATTATCTTTATATAACACTGTTAGACTTCCTTTATCAAATGAGATGTCACATGTTTCTTTGATATGATGGATCCTACATCTCATCCATATACATTCTCTACTATTCTCGTGAATTGTCAATATTTCAGCATGATTAGATGATGTGGCAGTTAGAGTTTGCTTAGCAGAACGCCAAGATATAACAGTGCCACCATATGTAAACAAGTAACATGTTTGTGATCATAATTTATGTGGATTAGACAAATATTCAACATCTGCATATCCAATTAATTCAGACTTCAAGTCTTGTGGATAAAATAAATTTATGTTTGATGTACCACGTAAATAACATAATATTTATTTCACGTTATTCCAATGTCTTCGAATATGTGAGAAACTATATCTTACTAGTAAACTCATAGAGAATGCTATATTGAGTCTTATACAATTGGCAAGATATATTGATGCTCTAATAGTACTAAGATATGATACTTCTGGACCAAGTATTTCTTCACCATCTTATCGAGAACAAAAATTGTCATTTTTCACATCCAAGTGTCTAACAATTATGAGGGAACTCATTAAATGAGATTTATGCATATTAAAATGTTTTAATATCTTTTTAATATAAGTTGACTGATGGGTAAAAATCCATCCAGATAAATGCTAGATCTGCACGAGACAAATTTTTGTTTGTCTCAAATCTTTCATTTTAAACTCATTTGTTAAATAAGTTATCGTTTCTATTAACTCTTCCAGAGTTCCAATGATGTTTAAATCTTCAACATAAACAACAATAATAGCAAAACTAGAATTTGTAATTGGATTGTTAGTATATTTTTTCTCCAAAATATATTCACTAAGGCGGTTATACCATATTCATCCAGATTGTTTTAATACATACAATGATCTTTTGTAGCTTAATTAAATATATTTCTCAAGGTTTTGAGCTATATGCTTCAGATATTTTTAGTTTTTCAAGGACTTTCATATAAATTTCATTATCAAGTGATCCATATAAATAAGATGTAACAACATCCATAAGTTGCATATTGAGTCCTTCTAAACTTGTTAGACTAATTAAAAATCTAAATGTAATTGCATCCACAACTAGGGAATACGTTTCTTCATAATCAATGTCAGGTCTTTGTGAGAACCCTTGTACTACAAGTCTTGCTTTTATTTCACAATTTCATTTTTCTTGTTGAGTTTACGCACAAAAACCATTTATAGCCTATCAATTTAATATTTTTCAGGTGTAAAAACAATAGGCCCAAAGACTTGGCGTTTTTGTAATGAGTTTAATTCTACTTGGATTACGTCTTTCCGTTTAGGCTAATCATTTCTTTATCGACATTCATTAACGGACTTAGGTTCAATGTCCTTACTTTCCTTTGCAATATCAATTATTATTGTATATGCAATAGCAATTGATATTGCAAATATATTGTTGACAATAGTTTCGCTTCGGTCCCATCTCTTTCCTGAAGTGACATAGTTGATTGAGATCTCACTATTTTTATAATTTTCAGGTACCTGAACCTCTTCATATGTTACTTTCTCATCTATATCATTTGTTATATGCTCTCAAAGAGCATCAATAATTTTTGAATTGTCACTTTGTTTATTTTGTTCCTTTTTTTTCTTGGGTTTTTATCCTTTGAACTAAGTGGGCTTCCATGCTTCTGGCGTGTTATGAATTCATTTGCTATAATATTAACATGTTGTTCTACTGAGACATCAATTCTAATTTGAGCATTTTCAGCTAATATATGAAATCTAGTAACTCTTTTTAGATCATAAAATGCATCTAACAAATTGGTTTGCTATACTTTGTAAATGACTGATCCTTTGAACTTCTAATTCACATTGTTTTGTATAAGGATGAAGTTGATTTAATGATAGCTCATTTCAAACATCTATTTCTTTTATTGCTTGTTCTCTTCCCCCAATTTAGGAAATAGAGCCTTATTAAAATGATAAACATTAAATCTCGCAATAAAGACATTCTCAATTAATGATTTAAGATATTTAATTATAGAAAGGGATTCATATCTAATATATATTCACAATCTCCTCTGATGTTCTATTTTTGTTCGATATGAGGGGTCAATTAGGGTATAAATAACATATCCAAAAATTCTCAAAGAAGAAATATTTGGCTTATGGCTATAAACCAACTATAGTAGTGAAAATTTATGATAACTAGTTGGTCTGATGCATATAAGAGATGCTACATGTAAAATTGCATGTTCCAAACAATAATTGAGAGGTTTGTTTTCATAAGTAATGGTCTAACTATTAATTGAAGACGTTTAATAAAATATTCTGCTATACAATTTTTAGTATGAACATGAGCTACGTGATGTTCAATAGTTATTCCAATTGACATGCAATAATCATTAAAGGTCTTAGATGTAAATTCATCAGCGTTATTAAGACAAATTATCTTAATAACATATTCTGTAAATTGTGCTCTTAATTGAATTAATTGAGCAAGTAATCTCGCAAATGCTAGATTTCGAGTTGATAATAAACATACATGTGACAATCTTGTTGATGCATCTATTAACACCATAAAATATTTAAATGGTCTACATGGTGGATGAAATGGTCTACAAATATCATCTTATATACGTTCCAGAAATTTAGGTGATTCATTTTGAAATTTGCTTGATAAAGGCCTAATAATTATCTTTCCTTGAGAATAAGCCGAATATAAAAATTCATTAGATTGAAGAATCTTCTAGTTCTTCAATGAATGACCATATGAACTCTCTAATTTTTTGCATCATTGTTGATTCAGGATGACCTAAATGATCATGCCAAATAAGAAATGTATTTAGGTTAGTAAATTTCTGGTTTACTACTACATTTGTTTCAACTGTACACATATATGTGTAATATAAGTCAGAGGAGAAAGTAAATAATTTCTCTAATACACATTTCTTACTCATTACAAGAGTTATAATAATGAGATATTCAATATTTCTCACATTTGTAGTTTCAATATGATATCCATTTCTGCAAATATTTTTAAAAGTCAATAAATTTCTACGAAATTTTGGGGAGAATAATGCATTTCAAATAAAGAAATATGTACTTTCATATAGTAATATATTTGCTCTCCGGATATTTCAATTATTTTTTTACTACCAGAAATTGTATTAACACAAGTTTATCCCATCATTAGGTGAGAAAAATATTTTTTGTCTTTTAATATGGTGTGCGTAGTTACACAATTTTCAAGACACAATCCTACTAAAGATTGAATATGATCTATAATATCTTCATAAAAAATAAAAAATATATTTATTAGAAACAAAGTAATAATTCAATTAAAAATTAATCCAAAAAAATTAAAGTTACTAACACTTTAAACTAGTGTTTAAATAAAAGAAAAAAACATAAATTAAAATAAGGAGCTAAAGAAAATACATAATTTTAGACATTTACATTGACATCTTTGATTGTATTCCAAAACTCATATTATCCAAATATATTTCAGCATTTAATATCTATGACAAATAATTATTGTCCTTAATGTCGAGTGTTACAAATTCAACATTGTCTAAACAAAATTGATAGTATGTTAATTAGTATCTGTCTTTGAAAGACTTTATAGACAATATTTTAATTATTCAGGAACATAAAAATATTAATTGGGATAGTAAATTTCTTAATACTTAATTCTTTAGAAACTTATGATCATATTCTTAAGGAATGTATACGTTATTTATTTAATTAGTTCTTTAAGAACTAAAACTAAGACTACTTCTTCAAGAACTAGAATTTATAATACAAGTTTTTCAACAAATTGTATGCAATAATAGTTCTTCAGGAACTATAATCAATATTAATTAATAAGTGGTCTAAATATATAAAAAAAATAACTGACGAACATAAATTAATATGAATTTTAAATTAGCCATATAATCAACATCAACCAAATCTATATTAGGCCCATATAGGTCCAGAGCTCATTTCCACCCCAAAAGCTAGCTGTTAGGGGGAGGGACCTCAGACCTATATAAGCATACGGATCATTACAGTTGGTTTCGATGTGGGATATCCATCACGCTCCGCATGCCGCATCACCTACGGACCAGACGCCAAGGCTCTGATACCAATTAGGCCCATATAGGCCCAGAGCCCAATTCCACCCCAAAAGCTAGCTATTAGGGGGAGGGACCTCAAACCCATATAAGCACACAGATCATTGTAGTTGGTTCCGATGTGAGATCTCGGTAATGCCTAAGAAGAAATTATTATAGTAGTAAAATGATAATAACAATTAGTTATTTATTTAATTAGTTCTTCGATAACTAAAAGTAATACTAGTTCTTATAATATAAGAATTTGAAGAACTATATGGAACTAAAATTTGTAATAAGAGTTCTTGATGAACTATATATATTATTAGTTTTTCAGGAACTAGAATTTATAATAAAAATTCTTCATAAACAATATAATATTTGTTCTTCAAAAACTAACATGTACTTAATTCAATAAAAAAAATTTATAATATAAGTTCTTTATGAACTATATATAACATTAATTATTTAGAAACTAAAATTTGTAATAAAAATTCTTCAAGAACTATATAATACTAGTTATTTAGGAACTAACATGAAGTTAATTCGATAAAAAACTTTATAATACTAGTTATTCAGAAACTATATATAACATTAGTTCTTCATAAACTATATATAATATTTGTTCTTCAGAAACTATATAATATTAGCTATTCAGGAACTAAAATTTACAATAAAAGTTATTTAGGAACTATATAATATTAGTTTTTCAGAAACTAACATGCGGTTAAATTAAATAATACAATTGATCAATAAAAAAAATTATAACTGCAATATAAAAACTGGAAAACTAATAGAGAGAAAAATAAGAAAAAAAAATACTCAATTGAAAAACTCACTAAAAAGAATAAATCAAAGTTTTTTTATTTTTTTCAAATCCAAAAAAAAATTACGGCAAACGACAATTAAAAAAAAATTATAAAAAAACTATGTAATTTTTTTCGAACCTGTATGCAGCTTTCAAATTTTAATAGAAAAAAGAAGCAATAATAATTTATAATTGGCATTCGGAGAACATAAAGATAAAACTCATGCATTTGTACTAAAATAGGACCGTAAATACCTTCAATTGCTAAATTAGATATAGCTCTTCAGTACTAATGTATATGATCGACAAAGAATATTTTTACTAGTACTATTATATAACGATGAATTTCGTGATGATATAAATGAAGAATGAAAAGAGAATATAAGAGAACAGAAAGAGAAAAAAATGAAACAACCAGTTTTTATTAGTTGTGACACTTATTTATAAGTATAGAAATGTTACAGATATACAATTCTATTTATATAAAAAATCTATCTATAAAAATAATAATATACAACCAACATAATATAAGTACTCCAATATAATCATTACATCTTAATCAATTTTATTTACTTTAAAATGAATTTAATCGTTATTTTTGAAATATTTAATTTAATAAATTTTTATTTCACATATAATCAGTTATTTAATAATATAATTGGAAGTCAGAGCCCGAAAATCGAAATCCTCGATGGAGAAGACGAAAGAGTGTCTCAAACTAACCCAAGAAGAATCGGCGACCGTTTCTCAACTCTTCATTCCCCCTCACCGAGTCGGCATCGACCCTAGCTTCTATGAAGATTTTGCTTTAAGAGGTATACGAGTCGATCGGGTCGAACCCGGCTGCGTCTCTTGCACTTTCAAGGTCCCTCCTCGCCTCACCGTAAGATCATCCAAATCCCTATCTCATCTGTTTCAATAAGCTGATTAATTAATATGTTTATGGAGAATTTCTTTGTTAATTGATCAGAAATGGCTTGATTTATCTCTGTCATTGTTAGGATCGAAGCGGGAAGTTAGCTACGGGTGCGATTGCGAATCTGGTTGATGAATTAGGTGGTGCTGTGGTGTATGTTGAAGGTCTCCCAATGAATGTTTCTGTGGATATGTCTATCTCTTTTCTTTCCGCTGCAAATCTCAATGTAATCAAACCCTTTCCTTTAATATATCTCTTTCATTTTTTGCTGCTTTTCTGCTTAAATTAGCTTATGTTTGAATTTGTTCTTAGTTTTTACTTCATATCCAGTTCATTAGTCTATTAAATTCCGTATTTGATTATAGGAACTAAGTATCAATTTGCGAATCAAACTTTGTTAGGATGTTTTAGTTTGTCATATATCATTTTAGGATGAGATTTAACATAGCTTGAACTTAGAAATTATTATCCTCAATTCCTCATGGCCTAGTAAAACGTAGTAGCCTCCGAAATTGCAGCATCTTGCAGATCCCTTATGTTTCTCAAATTACCAAAACTTTCACAAATCATTTAATAACAAGGTTTTTTATGACTAACAAACAACTATTGTCTGCGTCTCTTAGTGCGCGGAAATCTGAACTAGTTCTAAATTCTTCTCATACTCTTCATTCTTCCTTGTTTGTATTTAGCATAATGATGTTCTTTTGAAGCTTAATCTGTTGTTAATCTGATGTGTTGAATTTTGTATTTGATTGTCATTCCATCATTTTCTCAAATTCTGTATTTGATTAACATCCAATTTTCCCATTGTGTTAAAATACAATTTACCAAATATAGATCAATGTAATTAAAAGTGATAGGTGCACTGTGCACTCAAGGCGATATATTGCCTTGAAGCGCGAAGTGAAAAAAGCGGTCACCTAAATGAGGCAAAACGCTAAAGTTATAATGTTATTTACTAGTACTATAATATAATATAATATACTAAAAAATATAAATCATAAATATTAGCAAATATAATCAAGTAACAATTAAAACTTGTCAAAAGTCACTTCACATGGTATAAAACTCCATAATATTCAAAAAATGAAAAAGAAAATCTATGTAATTATATAGGAATCTAGTATTTAAAGCTGATGATAATAAATTAATAGTCAGATGTAATAGACTTACAGCCGCCATCTTGTATCTATTAAAATAAAACACTAACCTATCACATTTTAAGAAAAGCGCATTTTAATTGTGTATGAAGCAATTGACTCATTTTGTGCTTCGCCTGAGTGCTTAAGCGCACTAGACAAGTGCTTTTGACTACACTGATATAGACTAATTAAAAGGAGGATTTGGTTACCGTGTTACTATTGATGATTATAATGTGAAAATGAAGTTCTTTTACTAGGTGTAATATGTTTACATTATATGTGATTATGGTCTCTTAATGATTAAATTGCAGGATGAGTTAGAGATTACTTCAAAGGTTTTAGGACGAAAAGGAGGCTATGCAGGAACAGTTGTTCTTGTAAAAAACAAAGCAACAGGGGAGTTAATTGCTGAAGGTCGACATTCATTGTTTGGTAAACATACTAGCAAAATGTGAGTATATTTCATGTAGTTGTAGGATTCAGCTTGTGTTTTGACATCAACGTTTCCTTGCAATAATGTATATATTTTTCAGTCTCTTTCAATTGGTTCTCATACAATATGTGATGGAGAAAGGTTCATAATACAAATAAGCTTCAGCTCATGAAGTCGTTCTCAAGTTATTAAGCTCCAGTTGGAGCCATTTAAACGGAGAGAGAGAGATTCATCATTTGGATATTAGGTAGTAAAACTTGTTATGGCCTTTTTTCCTTTTTCTCGCATGATATATGCTATTTGGTTGTTCTGGATCTTTAGGAATGCTGGCCAGAAGAGCCGTAGAAGAAAATTTGTATCATATTTGCAGCCATATTGATGAGTACATTTTGTGATGCCAGTGCCACCATAATATATAATTGCTATGCCTTTGAAGATATGGTTGCTGAAATTTATTACTCTATCCCCATACCTGCTGGCTGCTGCATGTCTCTCTTTGAAATTATTCATAGGTGTCTGAAGTTTACCTTGGCAGCTGCTTTTAAGGTCAAAAACTCACATGTGAAAGTGAAGGTGCACTATTTTTCAATGCACTAATAGTCTAATTCTAGTATTGTACTAGAATCGTGTAATTAGTCTAATAATGTTTGCTAGTAGCAAGCTGACATGATAACAGATAAAATATTTTATGATCAGAATTTTGACACAATTAATATTAAAAAAATGTTAATATCCTTGATTATTTCATTTAATTATATGACTACTTTTTTTTTTTTCTTTTGGGTATTTGAAAATAGTCCGATTAATGCTTAGCGTGTCTGTTAGGACCCGAGAACAGTAAATAACTAATGACAAACTCGTGTTATGATTTAGACTCGGTAATATAGAAAGTCTTTCCTTGGACCCCAGCCTTTGCGGGTGTTGTGAATGGTCGTCATTCAAGTGATAAGAGAATTGATATGCAGCATGGGATGCTTCATAGCGACAAAAATTGAAGGACAACTAATGGCCCTTCCATCGTTGGTGAATTTTGCCAACGTAATTCAATTATATAAATTGTAATAATTCAGTACTCTAAGCATTATTTGTAACACAAATATACCTCAATTATGTAAATAGCAATAACTTAGAGTTTCAAAAATTATTTGTAATACAAAAGTATTTCAATTATGTAAATTGTAATAACTCAGTTTCTCAAAAATATTATTTGTAATACAAAAATACTTCAATTTTTATTTTGTAATTATATAGTATTTTTTTTCAACTATTAGAGCTTATTTAATTAATTAATTAATTAAAAATTTTAAATTAAAAATTTTAAAACTTGTTTTTGGAATATTTATTAGCACTTCTAAGTATTTCTTTAGTCTTTCTAATTTTAACAAAAACAAAATTAATTATAATATCTAGTTAGTAAAATTAAAATTTATATGATGTGAATATTATAACTAATTTTATTTTTATTAAAATTTATCTGATGTGTATATTTCATATCACACTTATGTTAGGGAGATTAATAGAAAGTACTATTTAATTACAAAATAAAAATTGTGTTACAAAATAAAAATTGAAGTGCTAAATTGTTACAATTTACATAATTTAAGTACTTTTTTATTATAAATAATAACTATTAGCAATTATATAATTAGAGAAAATTTGGTAAAATTCAACTTTCACAATCCCATAGCCAATAACTCGACATTAACGTTTTAATTATTTAATTTATAGTAATGAATTAAAATCTTACAATCTGTTATAAAAAGACTTTTGGCCCCATCATATCAAGTCAGCACGCGGGCCTAAAGTCCAACTTCCACAAAAGAGAGGGAAAAAAAAAACCATTTCATATTCCATTCCAACCCACAAAACTTCTCACAAATTATAAATGCTGTCACTCATATCAAGCAAGACGGGAGGGCAGTCCTGTCATTCCATAAAAGTAAATGGGATTTATATATCTTGCAGCTCTTTTCAGTCTCTCGTCAGCCAGAAAATGAGCTCTTCACTCTCTCTTAGTTTCCATCTCCCGAATTATTCAAATTCCCTTTCTCGGTTACAAAATCGCAATATCATCAAAGCCAAATGTTTCAAGCTTCCATTTCCATCTCGTGTCGCCGATTCGCCGAGCCTTAATTGCTATCGAAACTCTTCTTTCCCGTCTAATTCTTTGCAAGTTCCGCTACGGCATGGGTCGGTGGGATGCCGTACTGTTTTGTCCTCACGAGTTAGGTTTTCTTCGGATGGCACCGAGTTTGGTTCCGTGCGAGATAATAGCGAGCTTCAGGCGCCCAGCTTCAGGGAGTTTATCACGTCGGAGAGAGTTAAAGTGGTGGCTATGCTTGCTTTGGCACTTTCGCTTTGCAATGCTGATCGGGTGGTGATGTCAGTAGCCATTGTACCTTTGTCTTTGGCTCATGGATGGAGCCGATCCTTCTCCGGTGTTGTTCAGGTTTGTCTTTTTTAAGTTTTCTTTAACTTGAATTCACGGTTCAACTTATTAAGATTGGGATTTATTGTGTTAGCCTGTTAGCATACCAATTGTAACCCTATTTATGCGAATTATAACTGATAGTTTGGTAGATACTTATGGCAGTCTTCTTTCCTTTGGGGATACTTAATTTCACCGATTGCTGGTGGGACTTTGGTGGATTACTATGGCGGGAAGGTAGTCATGGGATGGGGTGTTGCATTGTGGTCGTTAGCTACCTTTCTTACTCCTTTTGCGGCAGAAACCTCGTTATGGGCTCTAATGGCCATGCGAGCTTTGCTTGGCATTGCTGAAGGTGTGGCTCTTCCTTGCATGAACAACATGGTAGCAAGGTATTGAGTGTGTTGTACCTAAGCTTCTGTTTGATTATGGCTGGCACAATGATGATATAATTTGTATGCATGTCCTAAGCAACTTGTGTTTTATAGTTAGAAAGTGGTGATTGGTGAACCTAAAATGTTGAAGAACTATATTAACTTTTCTTTTAGATGGTTTCCACCGACAGAACGTGCCAGGGCTGTTGGAATTGCGATGGCTGGATTTCAGCTTGGATGTGCTATAGGGCTTACGTTATCCCCAATACTCATGTCAAGAAGTGGTATTTTTGGGCCATTTGTTATTTTTGGATTATCTGGATTCCTATGGGTTTTGGTTTGGTTATCTGCAATATCAAGCTCTCCTGACCGAAGTTCTCAGATATCAAGATTTGAATTGGAGTACATACTAAACAAGAATCAGAAATATTTCCCTATGGAGAATAAACCCAAGACAACCAAGATAATCCCACCTTTCAGACGTTTGCTGTCCAAAATGCCAACATGGTCCCTAATTATTGCCAATTCCATGCATAGCTGGGTACAACCTAAAAGCCTCTTTGTACTTGTTTTCTTGAATCTGTGTTTTTAAGTTTCTAAATATACTGTTTCAGTGGTAGTGCTTTATGGTGTTATAGTTTGCTAGAGGTAAGTTCTTGCGTCTACAGAAATTTTAATTTGGTTGCCTTCTACTATAGTCGAGTGTTTTCTGATACTAATTTATTGAAAAATTTTGCAGGGATTTTTTGTTATTCTGACCTGGATGCCCATCTACTTTAACTCGGTAAGGCCAAATGCTCTGCCACAGAATGTAGTTCCATGAACTTTTTCGTTTTGCTGCTGAATAATTTGAAGATATATTCTTGATGGGTTAAAATGGAGGACTTGTAACCACAGGTTTATCATGTTGACCTCAAACGAGCAGCATGGTTTAGTGCTGTTCCATGGAGTGTGATGGCATTCATGGGATATTTTGGTGGCATGTTGTCAGACATGTTAATACGGAGTGGTGTAAGCATCACTCTGACTCGCAAGATCATGCAGGTGCAGATTTCTCTTTCACAGGATCAATACACACCATATGTTTTTATTTTAAACATGCAAAAACTTGTTGGTAGTTGATGGTGCACCTTCTAAATGATGTTCACTCTGACCATGAGGAATTAAAATTTGTTTTAATATTTTACAGATATAGAAAATAGATCCTCAAGATTTTATCTTATCTGTCCATTTGTTTCCCTTATATTCTTTTATTTGATTGTTTTTGTGTTTATCTAGAATATTGGTTTATTGTCTTCTTTGCAGTGCATTGGTTTTATTGGTCCAGGAATTGCTATTATTGGCTTGACTACCGCCAATAGCCCTTCCATTGCATCTGCTTGGCTTACATTAGCTGTTGCGTTCAAAGCTTTTAGTCACTCAGGTTTCCTTGTGAACTTTCAGGTTGGTGTATTGAAGAGTACAAAGGTTAAATTATCTGCTATGGTGAATTTTTTTTTTTCATGTTACTGTTTTAACTTTTTTACACCTTTTTTTTTTATTTCCAGGAGATCGCTCCACAGTACTCTGGTGTTATACATGGTACTACAAAATATATATATTTCAACATCTCAGTTCAATATGATTTATTGCAATATTGTGTGATCTGCTTGCCTTGCAAAAACTAATATTTAAGAAATATATGTTCCGGGGGTAGGTGGTTGGGAAGGGAGCAGTAAACAAGATAATTAAGAACAAAAAAGGTCTAATAAGCTGGTGAGAAAGTAGCCAGTTTCTCCAAAGTAAGTTTTCTTTTGTGTGTTGAAGAAGATTCTTCATGTTATTTCAGGAATCTCAAATACTGCTGGAACTTTAGCAGCCATTGTGGGAACAGTTGGAGCTGGTTTTTTTGTTGAATTGGTGGGTTCATTCCAAGGGTTTTTGTTGCTGACGTCACTCTTATATTTTCTCTCTGCCCTGTTCTACATCATCTTCTCTACTGGTGATAAGGTTAATTTTGATTAAACTGGTAAGTGGTAACTATAAGCAACTTGACTTATTTGCCTTTCTTGTAGATGATATACTGGTTTTCTCGCGATTCTAGTGAATTTGCTTTTCTTTATTTGATATTACTGAACAAAAAAGTTGGCAATGAACAATATTTTTTATGGAATTAAACATGCACAGATTAATAAAAAGCAATTCAAGTACATACGATGTGTTTTGAACCATGCAGCCTAGATTAATAGTGGACTACCTAACCACAGTGCAGGAAGTTGGAATGAAAACCTTGACAAGAGCCCCACCTGCCCTCCATGCTGAAGAAAATAGAACCATGCAATCTGGGCGGAATTCTCAATTAATTATTGATAGCCATATTTCTGTCATATGATGTTAATCAATCTGATTCTATCTTCTTTGTTAATGGACTGTATTTGAATTTTTGCTCAACAGGTACATGAATAAATTTTGCCTTCACAAAAATAATGCATTGTGCTAAGTCTGCAATTGCAAATAATGCAGAAATGCAATGTTCTTCAAGGTGGTAGAGGATATGGGCTGGAAGATTATCATCTCCAGCATTAAAGGGGATGGACTTACGTCTTTTCTGTTCTTTCTTTTTTTCCTTCCTTTAAAGTGTGTATCAAAGAAATGTACAGTATGTTGTAGTTATACTTTTGTTCAGGTGTGTCAGGGTTTTAAGTCAGCAAAATGACCAAAGTTCTTGCACGTGTGACTCTGAGTTAGTCTGTTATCTATCTTACATCAAATGACACAAAGCAACGCTTTCAAGGATTTTCTTAACTTGACCAGGTCTTTTCATGGGCTGATCAAACCATACTTAGACATATATGCATTTTTACTCTGCATATATGGAAGAATATGATTGAATTAGTAATTTAATAAGTGTTTCTTACTTACAACCACAGTATCTTTCTCATTCTGGCAGGATTACTAAGTCAGTCTCCATTACTTTTTCGGCTGATCTCACTCGTTAAATCAACAACCGAGCCAAGCAAGGTCATGGCGTTGCTTCGTTAACAAGAAAAAAAATGAGTTAAGGGACAAGGGTGTTGCACGTTTGAAGGGAAAAGGTCGTGATGATGTTCATTTTCGCGCTTGATTGTTAACGGGGAATGAACCAGAACGCACCTACAGAGGAATCCTTGATTGCCTTGGGTAAAATAAGGGAATGCTATGAATGCAAATATGACAACGACCCAATTTTCGTTATGATTCCCCTTAAAGTTTTATATACAAGGAAAAAAAAAAAGAAGAACAAAATAGAGGACTTGAAACCAATCCGACATCGTTTTCCCAATTAATGGGAGGTCATGGCAGTGTCCTTAGGCACAGGCAGAGCACTTCATGGATTTTGTCCAATTATAAAAACAAAATGGTTGGTTTAAAAGTAAGAAAGTGAACATTGGTTGGAGGGAACTTTCTGGACTGCAGGATAACCATATTTATTAGTGTATATTCTTTTGACCTGGTTATATTTGAAGATAAAAAAATTTTGGTTTGTCTCATCATCCTTCCTGATAGACAAACAGAACAGCACTTGTGCTTGAATGGGTCATGTAGCTGGAAACATTAAATAAGACAGACATGGTAACCACAAAATCCCTCAGTTTCTTTCAAGTTTAAGCCAAAACGACGTAAAATAACACTAACCTCCTTTGCAAATGAGGAAAACATCAAGTCCTTACAACTCGCGATCCAGCCAGAAAAAACAGAATTCTGATCACCAACAAGAAATCATCAGCTACAGTACAAGCAAGTCCCACGGCAGATCTCAAAATCATCCTTTCATCAACTACATCAGAAAGGTAACTGGGGTTTTCTCTATCTTCCTTTTCCGGCGAAAAAAGCCTGCCGGAGCTGTATCTCTGGCTAGCAAAAGTACCAATCGAGTTGAAGTAGTATCCTGTAAGTTTACTATCTTTAATTTTTTCTCAAATCTCATATATCACAGTCAATAGTCTTTAATTTTTTCTCTGAAATAAACGCAAGAAGGAATTCGATCAATCAAGTGTAAAATGTCAAGAACATAGGATTTGACTTTTTCATCCATTGCCAGTTTCTTGTTTCAGAAACTAATTTTCCTCACAAACCTGCAGTTTCAACAGATGTTTCGACAGGAAGCAACAGCAGAAGTTCATCAAGATTCAAGTTTTCTAGTTCCTATGGCTCTTCCACCGCCAAAAGCGGACCGGTTGGCACACTCAGTTTCTCCATTGATGAGATTTATAAGGCAACCGACAATTTCTCTTCAGCAAATAAGATTGGAGAAGGTGGTTTTGGATCAGTATACAAAGGGAAACTCATGGATGGTTCTCTTGTTGCTGTAAAGCGTGCTAAAAAGGTACCGACTTTCAAATTGCCCTCCGAACTTTTTTGCGATATTCAGAATACTCCAAAATTAATTTTAGGATAACCTGAACATCGCAAAAAAAGTTTGGGAGACAAGTTGATCCTACATCCATAGTACTTTTAACAAGAAAAGAGTGATGAGTCCATATATAGTAACTTTCTAAATCTGTGGCAGAATGATTATGACAAGCGTTTGTCAATGGAGTTCAAGAATGAAGTGGTTACTCTTTCTCAGATTGAGCATTTGAATTTGGTGAGATTATATGGATATGTGGAGCAAGGAGATGAACGTATAATTGTTGTTGAATATGTTGGCAATGGAACTCTTCGAGAACATCTAGACGGTGAATGAATCAATCATTGCTTATCAAACTCTTAACACATAAACAAGGATCTAGAGATTGCTGAACTTCTATATGGTGATGCAGGTTTGCGAGGAAATGGACTAGAGATCGCTGAACGTCTAGACATTGCGATTGATGTTGCTCATGCGATAACCTATCTTCATATGTACACAGGTATGATATGTGGAACATAAGCAAATTGATGATACCATGATTAGCAGTATTTCATCTTCTGCAATATCATGGAAAAACGTGTCTTTCAGTCCTTGAATTTGTCTAAACTGCCCTATTGAGTCCCTCAACTGGATTTCTGTTATATTGAATCTTCTAATTTCCAATTTTGATTCCATTGCGTACTTAGTTAATGGAAAACTAAATTAGAATTTTGTGTTTCAGCAAGTTCAGGAGTAAAAGACATGCATATAGAATCTTTCAAAACCTGAATTTTCATTCATGTAAATGACAGATCCACCAATAATCCACAGAGATATAAAAGCATCAAACATTCTAATAACAGAAAAGCTGAGGGCCAAAGTAGCAGATTTTGGGTTTGCAAGATTGAGCTCAGAAGATCCTTCTGTTACTCACATTTCAACACAGATCAAAGGAACAACAGGCTACTTGGATCCTGAATATTTGAGAACTTATACACTTACTGAAAAAAGTGATGTCTATTCTTTTGGTGTGTTGCTTGTTGAATTGGTGACTGGAAGACACCCAATTGAGCAACAAAAACCATTAAAAGAGAGAGTAACCACTAGATGGGTAAGTCTTTCAAACATATCCAATTGTTCATTACATTTTTTACAACAAATTATTCATTACACTCTGCTTATTATATGTCTGTGCATGGATTTTTCTTCCCAGACTAAGTCTTTATGGATCAATTCACAATACACAATACATACCTAAACGAGATTCATTATGATCTAGTCCAATTATGTCATGCATGCAAATAGTATTTAGTTTTTATATGTGACAGAATATAATTGGAATGGATGAATGAGAAGATGTGGATGTGCAGGCAATGCAGAAATTGAAAGAGAAGGAAGCCATACTGGCCATGGATCCAATGTTGAGGAGGAGTCCATCATCAAACATGGCAGTGGAGAAAGTCTTTGAATTAGCTAGTGGCTGCCTTTCTTCTCTTAGACCGTCAAGACCTTCCATGAAGGAATGTGGTGAGGTGCTATGGAAAATTAGAAAAGACTTGAAGGAAGGAGCTTTCTCTTCTTCTTCTTCTTGCCACCAATCTGCAAATTTTCCAAGAAGAAATGCAAAGAAGAGTAGAGCACAAACCTTTGGGATTGAAGATGGAGATAGCTATAAATTTGTCTCTGCATAAATGTGTGACTTGTGCATAGTAGAAGTTTCTAGGTTATTCTTTGCAATTTTCTTTTATTTTGAAATATGCATATTCAAGCATTCCTGTTTGGCAAAATGATGGAATCAATCTACTTTATGCTTGCAAGATAAGAGTCTACCACAAATGAAATACTTGCTTAGAGCTAGAGGCAGCTCGTGATTTTTTTTTCCCCTTCAGCTTATGTTGAATCAAACCAACAGCAGGTGTATACTATTAAATTTTTATTCATTCAGGTATAGGATTTTACTCCTGAATTTATCCTTATTCTTACGAGTCGTTAAATTCCATCTAGAAGGAATAAAGGCCGAAGTTTTCCTGTTTTCTTCGATTCATGAGATAAAGGCAAGTCATCCTTAATTCTGTTACTCATTGTTCGGTTCAAAGATCTTAAGAGAAATTATATGTTCTTCAATGGACGCAAATGGAATTATTTCACCTCCACTTGTTTGGTTCCCTTAAATATGAAGGGTGATGGAAATACGAAGCCTTCCTGTACAGTAATGAGAATCCCTGTTATTCGTTGCAGGCACCCAACCTCGCCCATACCAGCAGTTGAGCCCCTTGTGCAAGTGCCCATCAAACTTCATGACTGAACATTTTTCCTTTTTGATCAAATGAAACTCGCACCCAGTAATATATGTAGAGCCACAATTACAAGTAAAATACACGAGCTTTAATTATTAAAAAAGTCCAAGTCAAACGGAATACTCGCAACACTTTAACGCAGATACTACTACTACAGCGCTATACTAACATGCGCTTCCACTCCTCAAGATGATGGAGAAGCAGATCTAGGGGGTAAGAGACCTAGAAACTGAACTGGAACTTGGACTCACACTCCGACCCCTAGAGTTAACTATCTTCAGAATATTCACATCTTGAGCTCTTCCTTCCCCTCGAAGAAAGGCTTCTAGAGTAACTCCTCCTTGAGCTCTTCCTTACCCTTGGAGATGGGCTTCTAGAGTAACTCCTCCTTGACCTTCTTCTCGGTGCAGGGGACACACTGCGTGAGTAGCTCCTCCTTGTAGACATAATTCCAATTTCAAATTTAAAGAGTAAGACATAAAAAGATACATAAAACAATTATGCTGACTTTAAAATATAAATCCCACCAACAATTTTCAGCAAAACCACCTAAAAAGATTATTTCTTCAACTCGGGAATGTCTAATAATACAAATTAAAAGAGAAAAAACTTGTATCTTCCACAGAAACAAACCAACATACACTTGAAGCAAAAATATAAAAATCATACAAACCCAGATATTCAATAAGCTACTAAGGAACTCATCAATCCAAATCAATGACCCTAACAAAAGCCCCAAAACAGAAATTACATAATAGAGAAATCAGGGTAAAATGAATTTTTTGTACTAAAACTTTGGCATTTGTATCAAAATGGTACCAAATCTTTGTTTTGTATTAATTTAATACTACATATTTACAATTTTGTTTTATATAAAAGTATCTACAATATTTACGGTAGAATTTATCTGATATGGACACCGGAAATACTTGTATCATACCATGTTACATGTCACTTCAGATTAAAAAAAAAGCTACATATTTGGCATATGACGTAATATGATATGTATATTTTCAGTATTCACGTTAGACAAATTCTACCATAAATATTATAGATACTTTCATATGAAACAAAATTATAAAGATGTAATACTAAATTGATACAAAACAAAGATTTGATACCATTTTGATATGAATACTAAAGTTTTCCTACAAAAAATTTATTTTACCCAGAGAATTCAACATGAAATGGTAAAGAAATTCAATTAAATGTGAAGCTAAACAGCTATGCATAGAACTGATTTCCCCAGCTCAGGAATCTCTAATAATAGAAACTAAAAGAAGAGAACAAATTAATCTTTCGCATAGACTAACATAGACTCTTGTAACAAAAATATAACGATAATACAAACCAAAACATGCATAAAACTACTACGAAAATAAAAAAATCCAAAACAATAACTTTGATTGTGCATTCCTATATAGAAATTACAAAATTGGGAAATCAACAGAAAATGATAATGAATTTCAATCAAAATCGAAGCTAAGAAATTCGATAACGTACTATGATAAAATTGAATAACCTTGTTGCTGCAGGTAAATTTGTGGAGCCATAGGCGGCTCGATCTCACAAAATGCCGGGAATGGGACGAGTATGGCTGGCGGACAGAGAAGCTTCTGGAGATGTGGACGTGAAACCATATTCAAATCTTATTAAATCCACTACTCGGGGACATTTTCGTGATTTAATAAATAAATTTTATATCTAACGGTCCAACCACGTATCAATATACCAGCCTTTATATTTCATAAGAATTATTTATTTTCAATCAGTGGATGGGTATTTTATAATTTAAGTTATCACATAGCATATCAATACGCTAGATGTATCTCAACCTTTATCTAATATATATTTAGATAGGTGATAAAGTTCAAATATTTATAGATTTGAAAAGTTCTGAAATTTTTCTGCAGTAATCAAAATATTACTGAAAAATTAAGAAATACATATTGTAGTATTATTCAATTAATTTTAAATTTAATATTTTCTATTTTTACTAGAAAATAAAAATTATTATTTATCTCTGTCTATAATTTACTTAATCTATTTTGTTATATTCTACTAATACATCATAAAAATTTTATATTGAAATAAAATAATAAAAAATAATTATTATGTATTTTTTAAATTTGATCTATTGTATTAATGCTTCATATAAATTTAATATATTATATTAATATTTGTAAAATTCATAAATATTTTATTAATATTTTTTTTTTTTTGAATAAAAGAAAATACTCTTTTAAATGGTAAAAGAAAAGCTAGAAAATAAAATAAAAATAACAAATCGTTAAATTTTAACTTCATATTAGTACAAAGAGAAGTGGGATGCTCCAATAAACCGAAAACAATCAACCTAAATACCTGACAATGAAGCACCCGACCCGTTTTTTTGGTATGATTGGAAATTTGGAATTGCTGTCATCTACTTCACTTGTTTCGCTCTGTTGAAGTTAAAACCCGCGAAAATCAATGCCTAATCTTCGAACCAAAACCGGAGGCAAGTAACTGCAGCAGACATTCACAAATTTTCGAGAATTTAGCGAATGCAAGATGGACCGAGTCCAAGTAACAAATGAGCTCGCTTTCCGGGTTGGGTTTTCCGGCCACAGTGGTCACCTCAGAGTCGAACCTCTCACCACTGTAGAGCGCTCTGATCCCGTGAAATCTCTCCCTGATTTTGTTCTTGTAAGTGTCCATTGAATTTGTTCACATTTTGAATGCTAAGCTCTGTTTTGTAGTTTGTTTTATCTGGGGCTTTATTCTACTAATTTCTCCAAGGTTTTTCGCTTAAACTGAGTCTCATTTTCCAAGCGCTGGCTGTTTTGTGATTTTCATTGGTCGTTATTGTTTGATTTGTGTTTCTGATTAAGATATATTTGAAACACAGTAACAATAAATTTTGATTAGTAAAATTGGATATTTAGATTGAAATACTGATTATGGAGAATATGATTATGTTAACTTTTTTAATGGTCCAACTTATTGGCAGAAAATGCCTTTCCTGTAATGTGTCCAGTCAGTTGTTGTACAATTTGTTAATTACATTTTGTGCTCTTTGTATGCGTTGTAATTTAAGCTCTGGTTTGTTGTTTGTAGTATGGGGCTTTATTCTGCTAATTTCTTGAAGGTTTTTTTAGCTTAAACGAGATTTACTCACAAACGGACTTGCAGTTTTGTAATTTGCGTGCTAATTCATTGCCTGTGAAATTGGAAACCTGGAAGTGGGTATGATGGTCGTTGGTTGTTGTTGGTTTTGCGTTTTTTAATTTATTTTAAGAACATTGTCAGAAATGCAGTAACATGAACTTTTCATTGACAAAATTTGAGTATCTATTTTTCAAATTGGTTATTCAGACTGCAATCCAGAGTGTGAAGAATTCAATTATATCATTTTATAAGTGATTCAACTTTATTGTCTAAAAAGTTTTTTTTTCCCCAAAAATTCTTATTCGTCATCTGTATATGAAATCAGAACTGAAGTCAATTATATCAATCTTTTAGTGATTCAACTGTAGTGGGCTGCATTTGCAAAAATGCCTCAGTTATATTGTCTTTTTGTATTTAAAATCAGAACTGTGACCAAAGAATAGTATTATGCTTCCGTTAATAACTCTTCATCTTAATCTATTCCAGCCTCCTGCCTTTCCCAGGGAGACATATCAATCTATAAAGGAACACATAGAGGAGGAATATCTCTTGCCAAGATTAGACCCAGATGAATTTTCTGCAGAAAAAGCTGGAAGGCAATGGGATTTTGACTGGTTTGAAAGGGCAAAAGTACTCCCAGAGCCTTCTTTGCCACGTTCTGTTTTAGTTCCAGTATGGGAGTTGCCATTCAGGCGAAAAGAGTCAGGATCAGAACAAGGAAAGTGGGAACCAAATTCAGTCCAGGTATGAGGTGTTTTCCTCATGTTATTTTCCTTCTGTGAGACTCATTTTGGGACTCATTTGAACTTAGTATGCAAGTTTAGGTGTAGAATGTCTATTTCTTCTAGTGTTTACATATTCCTTTGAATTTAGCATGCAAGTTTAGGTATAGAATGCCTTTTTTTTTTTCCTAATATTTGCAGATTCCATTATAATGTTCATGCTAAGTGAGTTTTGGGGGCTTCATCAGGATTTGTAACTCATCATTTTCCATCTCTCTGATTTTAACTTATGCTAGAGAACTGGCTTGTTATATTGTTTTAGGTGGATGTATCAGAATTAATCGCTGGAGCTCAAGATTCTAGTCCTTTGCCACGCATTACTGGACCTGCAAAGGATTTTGTGAGAGGAAGCATCAACAACCGCCCTTTTCGTCCAGGAGGTTTGGATGATTCTCAATCTTTAGAGAGAGTTCTGCCTGCTGGTGCTATTAATGGTGAATGGGTACGTGAATTACTCAATGGCAGTACAGCTCAGTCCACTCCTCCAAGTTTCAAGCAAGGACTAGATCTTGGTGATCTTAAGGTATCCAATTAGATTTATATCTATTTAAGAAAGTTAAAAGAAACTAATGCATAAATTTATTATCTTCATAGTTGATCTTGTACTAGTTCTTTTACATTAACTTTTTGTTTGTTATTTCTTTTCAAGGCTTATCCATGCTCATGGAATGTTTACGAGAACCGAACTCCATTCAATACCATTTCCAAGGCAAAGTTGGTCTGTTGCTGCATTGTTTTCCCAATTGAACTGCTTAATTGTAAGAATTACTGTTCTTAGTGTTTCATACTGATGGGATATATTATGTCTCGGTGGTATGTTTTTGCAGAATGAGTTATCTGTACAGTTTGATGAATTGTTCAAAAAGGCATGGGAGGAGGACATTGTTGCAGAATATGAGGGAGATGGTATGTATATTTGAATGTTTGCATTTTTCATAGTGCATCATTAGACATTATATTCTTATAAGCAAATAAATAAGAAGGTGCTCAATGAAATCTTTTGTCCAGTTACAAGATAGTAGGCATAATTAGAGATGATTTGTTGTTACCAAATCAGTCCCTAATTAATACCAAATCAGTGTGCCTAATTAGTGTGATTCTTTCCTTATATAGGATCTCTTATGTATATAAATACCTGTACAATTGTGAATAAGAAAATAAGATTTCTTTCAATTCTTGTCTGATTATTATATGGTATCAGAGCACTGATAATCTAAGTTTGGGCTATTCCTTTTCGAAATTCTGAGTGTTGGGTGTTGTGAGAGAGGGAGACTGCTAACATAGGTCAGCATCACCGGCTACTCACTCGTCGACACCGCCACTTCAGGGAGAAGCGCCTTCTGCCGATCTGCTGTCCATTGGAATTTGATCACTGGAACCCGCATATGTGAGCTACACGCGCCGATTGAAGTTTGCTGATACAGTGCCACGTCCTGGTGCGTCTGTCACCGGAAAATTTGCTGGTCGCCGTCAGGTATCTCGCCTTTGTGTGGGCTTTCTGTTTCCATACTTAGTTGGCCAACATCTACTGTGTTGTGGGGTTGTTTATCAGACAAGTTTGAATCTGTGGTTCATTTTTGTTTGTTAAAATTCCAGAATTTAATCTTCATTTGCATTGAACTACTGGTTGGTATATTATGGCTGAGAAAAAGGCTGGTGTTGTCTCAGATGTGGTTCCGATAATGTCAAAAATCACGGAACATAAACTTAATGCTACAATTTTTCATGACTGAAGTAGAACTATTGAATTATATTTACTAAGTATTTCTATGGATAGTCATCTGACAGATGATCCTCCTAAAAATGACTCTAAACTGTCTTGGATGAGAGATGATGCTCGTTGGTTTCTCCAGATACATGACTCCATTGACAGTGAAGTGGTAGGCATGGTAACTCACTGTCGGACAGTCAAAGAATTGATGCAATATTTGGATTTCTTGTATTCTAGAAAGGGAATATTTTCCGTATTTATGATGTGTGTAAAGCTTTTTACAGGGCAGATAAAAGTGATAGGACTCACAAATTATTTCATGGATTTCAAGAAGACCTATGAAGAACTTAATATGTTGCTTCCTTTTAGTACATATGTGACTATACAACAATCTCAACGAGAGAAGATGGCTGTTATGAGTTTTTTAGCTGGTCTCCCATCTGAGTATGAGACAACTAAGTCACAAATTCTCTCTGGGTCAGAAATCTCTTCCCTTTAAGATGCTTTTAGTAGGGTCCTTTGTACTGAGAGTTCACCACCAATTCAACCTACTCAGCCTAGCAATGTTCTTATAAGTTGTAACAACACATCTGAGTATGAGAAACAACCATATAGAAGTGGTGGTGGTAGTAAGAGCATGGGTTCAAACAACCATGGCACTCGTGGACAGGAGATAGGGGAGGTGGTCTGTCACTATTGCCATAAGCCAGGTCATGTTAAACGAGATTGTCGAAAATTGCAATATAAGAAAACTCAATCTGCTCATGTTGCATCTACTACCGAAACTTCTGAAAAGTCTATTACAATATCTGTAGAGGAGTATGCCCAATTCCATTACTGCCATTGTCGAGTTAGGTAAATCCAACACATGTCTTGTTTCCTCCTCGTCAAAATGGGTTATTGATTCTGGTGCTATAGATCATATGACAGGCAATAATCTTTTTTCTACCTTTCAATCACGAAAATCTATCAATCCTATTACTTTAGCTGATGATTCAACATCTTATACTGTTGGAATTGGAACAATTAATCCTACATCATCACTGTCTTTGTCATCTGTTCTTAGTTTGCCTCAATTATCATTTAAATTGATTTCTGTCAGTAAAATCACTCTTAATCTCAATTGTAGTGTCTCATTTTTTCTTAATTACTGTTTATTTCATGATCTTGTGACGAAGAATATTATTGGTAAGGGATATGAATCTGGAGGCCTCTACATTCTCAATACACAAATACCAAAATCCATAGCTTGTGCCGGCATTGTCACTCCTTTTGAAGCACATTGTCGGTTGGGTCATTCTTCTCTTCCAATGTTAAAGAAGTTGTGTCCTCAGTTTTCTACTATGTCGTTTTTTTATTGTCAGTATTGTCAGTTTGCTAAACACCATCGTCTTAGTTCTAGTCCAAGAGTCAATAAACGAGCTAATGCTCTTTTTGAATTAGTACATTCTGATGTTTGGGGTCCAGTTGTGTCTAAAACTAGGTTTAGATATTTTGTTGCTTTTGTTGATGACTATTCTCAAATGACATGGTTATATTTGATGAAAAATCGTTCAGAATTATTTTCTCACTTTTCTACTTTTTGTGCTGAAATTCAAACTCAATTTGGTGTGCATGTACAAACTTTGAGAAGTGATAATGCTAAAGAGTATTTATTAGAAATTTTTCAAAAGTATATAATCCAAAATGGTATTTTTCATCAAACATCGTGTGTGGACACACCATCTCAAAATGGTGTATCTGAAAGAAAAAATAGGTATCTTCTTGAACCTGCTAGAGCTTTGTTATTTCAGATACAGGTACCCAAACATTTGTAGGCTGATGTTGTTTCTACAGCTTACTTCCTGATCAATAGAATGTCATCCTCGGTTTTGTTTGGTGAAACTCCCTTTTCAATTCTCTTTCCTAATAAATCTTTATTTCCCATCAAACCTAGGATATTTGGTTGTACTTGTTTTGTTAGAGATGTCCGTCCTCATGTTACAAAGCTTGATTCTAAATCTTTGAAATGCATCTTTTTTGGATATTCTCGTGTGCAAAAGGGATATAGATGATATTGTCCTAGTCTTAACAAGTATCTTGTATCAGCTGATGTTACCTTTTGGGAGCATTACCCATTTTCTTATTTTACAGGTTCTATTCCTCGGGAGGAGGATGATGATTTGCTTATCTATACTGTTACCTCCTCTTTAGATCCTTCACCATCAGTTCCTGTAAGACCTCCCATAAAACAGACATTTACTCGTCGGCCAAAATCTTCGAATTCTGCCACTGAACCGGCTCTTGCTCCTGCTCTGGATCCTCCTCATTCATGTCCTGATGAGCCAGTCTCTTTGTCACTTGATCTGACTCCGAGTGATGATCTTCCCATTGCTCTGCGTAAAGGTAAACATTCATGCACCTATCCAGTATCCTCTTTTGTTTCCTATAATCATTTATCACCCTCTTCTTGTTCCTTTATTGCATCTCTCGATTCAATCTCTGTTCCTAAAACTGTTCGTGGAGCCTTAGCCCATTCTGGCTGGTGTAATGCTATGATTGAGGAGATGAATGCTTTAGATGATAACGATACTTGGACCTTGGAAGATTTACCTACAGGAAAACGAACTATTGGGTGTAAATGGATTTTTGCAGTTAAAGTCAATCCTGATGGCTCTGTGGCTAGATTGAAAGCCCGTTTTGTTGCTAAAGGATATGCCCAAACATATGGAGTGGACTACTTTGATACATTTTCTCTTGTTGCTAAACTTAGCTCTGTGAGGCTCTTTATTTCCATGGCCGCCACTCATCATTGGCCTCTACATCAATTGGACATTAAAAATGCCTTTCTTCATGGCGAACTTCAGGAGGAAGTCTATATGGAACAACTACCCGGTTTTGTCACTCAGGGGGAGTATGGGAAAGTATGTCGTCTCCGCAAATCTTTGTATGGCTTGAAACAAAGCCCTCGTGCATGGTTTGGTAAGTTTAGTCAAGCTATTGAGAATTTTGGTATGCATAAGGGTAAGTCAGATCATTCTGTTTTCTACAAACACTCCAATAGTGGAATTATTCTATTAGTTGTGTATGTGGATGATATTGTTATCACTGGTAGTAATTCAGCAGGGATTTCATCTCTTAAATCATTCCTCCATACTCAATTTCATACAAAAGACTTGGGAATGCTACAATACTTCTTGGGTGTTGAAGTAGCTAGGAGTAAGAAGGGAATCCTCTTGTCTCAAAGGAAGTATGTGCTTGACTTATTATCTGAAACAGGAAGTTGGGAGCTAAACCATGTAGTGTTCCAATGATTCCTGGTATGCAATTTACAAGAGATGGTGATTTATTTGAAGATTCTGAAAGATATAGAAGATTGGTTGGGAAATTGAATTATTTCACTGTAACTCATCCAAATATTGCCTATTCAGTCAGTGTAGTTAGTCAGTATATGTCATCTCCAACTGTTGATCACTGGAAGGCAGTGGAACAAATTTTATGCCATTTGAAAGGTGCATCTGGGCGTGGAATGTTGTATAGTAATCATGGCCACACTAGGATTGAATGCTTTTCAGATGCTGATTAGGTAGGGTCTAAGGAAGATCGAATATCAACTTCAGCATACTGTATTTTCATTGGCGGCAATTTGGTTTCATGGAAGAGCAAAAAACAGAATGTGGTTTCTTGATCAAGTGCCTAGTCTGAATACAGAGCTATGGCCAAATCTGTATGTGAAGTAATGTGAATATATCAACTTCTTAGCGAAGTGGGTTTTAAGATTTCAATGCCAGCTAAGTTGTGGTGTGACAACCAAGTTGCACTTCACATTGCAACTAATCCAGTTTTTCATGAGCGAACAAAACATATTGAGATTGACTGTCACTTTATTTGTGAAGAGATCCAGCAAGGTTTGATTTTTACGGACTACATGAAAACAGGAGAACAATTGGGAGATATTTTTACAAAGGCACTTAATGGGGCTAGAGTCGATTATCTTTGTAACAAGCTGTGCATGATTAACATCTATGCTCCAGTTTGAGGGGGAGTGTTACAAGATAGTAGGCATAATTAGGGATGATTTGTTGTTACCAAATCAGTCCCTAATTATTACCAAATCAGTGTGCCTAATTAGTGTGATCCTTTCTTATATAGGATCTCTTATGTATATAAATACCTATACAATTGTGAATAAGAAAAATAAGATTTCTTTCAATTCTTGTCTGATTATTACATGTCCTTTAATTTTGTTATGGCGCTAACTAGAGGATTATATTGAATTGTAATGGGATTTTCTTATGCTGAACATGCATTATGATGTTGATTGTAAAGGGATGATGATATGCTGAACATTCCTT
The DNA here is from genome assembly GCA_949630135.1 of Balakata baccata. Taxonomy (NCBI): domain Eukaryota; kingdom Viridiplantae; phylum Streptophyta; class Magnoliopsida; order Malpighiales; family Euphorbiaceae; genus Balakata; species Balakata baccata. The sequence goes on from CATIWF010200178.1 coordinate 46,962, forward strand.
GTGATGGTTCAAGTGTGATCTTGATGCTTTGAATTCCTAGTTGTCTTAGAGGACAGGTTTTCAAAAGGACCGGGACTAGATGGGTAAATTAAAGTTCTAGAAAGATGGGAGGGTTTTGAGGCTTGGAATTTGAACTAAATTTCAACTTCTTATGTTGAAAGGTTGGAGAACATCATAGATTCTCTTGTAATCCTTTCAGGCCAAGTTTGATTATGATTTGTGCATCATGTAGATAATGAGAACAATTATAATTTGTTTAACATTCATAATTGCTGGGAGCTAGCATGAATTATGAATTATGCATCATGAATCAGGCCAATTTTGATTATGAATTATGCTATATGGATATTGAGAACAATTTTTAATTTGTTTGACATGGTTAAAGTCACCGAAACTGCTGGGAGGTAGTATTGCTGATTCAAAATCAAAATAGTTTCATAATATTATTTCTTTTTTCCTTTTTCATTTTTTTGTTTTATCTTCATATCTTTTGTTAAGTTTATTCATGTGGTTGTGCTCCTAGTTGGGAAAAGAATATTGTTCATTTTACTCCCTGTGCTTGTGTTCATTTTGATCCATCTCCTAAGAACTTGAGCTTTTAGGTTAGTTGGTCTTTCAAAATGGTACAGAAGCCTTTTTTATCAAGTAGTCTAAAATTTGAAACTTGGGCACCCTTGCATTACAATTGAATTTCAGCATGGGTAGAGGTGGGCTTGTGTTCTTACATGCATTAAGTTCAATGGCATGTTTTTTCTTCAAGCTTGAGTGCTTCTTTGACATTTCTCTTTTTGTAAATTGTTCCGAGTCAGCAAACTTGAGCCTGGCACATTTGTACTTTTGGTATCGAAACTTCTAGTCATTTAATTTTTGCTCATCTTCATCTTATTCTTCAAGTTGCTCCAAATGATACAACTTCTGAAGGTCAATTGTCAGAAGAGGAGTCTCAAAAATTGGATAATGAAGTCAACAAGATTGATGCACCCAGGAGTGGGTCTGAGAATGAACTGTCTGTTTTGGATGAGATTTTGTCTGTTGAATCAGGTGGAGCAAGATCAACATCTGATGGAAATGCTGACGGTGGTGGACATCGGCAGAAAGAGGTGTCAACATTATCACACTTGAACAATTTTATGTTTCTTCATGAAGCCTTTTTGTCCCTTATGGTATAACTTTATATATTACAGGCCTGGGCTCTTAGTGGCAATAGTGAATGGATTGCTCAACACTTTCATGAACTAGTTCCTGACATGGCTCTTAATTTTGCATTTGAATTGGATACATTCCAAAAGGAGGTAGGGATGAACAAAATTCCTTTTCTTCTATATTTATGAAACATGCTTCTAAAAATCTGCTTAAAATGTTCCTTGCTTGAATTTTAATATTGTTTACAAGAATTGTGCCTCATTGAACATTGCCAATTATAAGATATATGAACTCTAGTCCAGATGAAGCTGTTGCTTGGGTTTAATTATTATTAATATTTCTTTTGATAATTTTTAAAAACAATTCTATGGCTTTTGTTATTATCTAGTTTCTGAGGACCACATATCTTTTCAATATTGTGCTTTTGTTAACTTGTTAGTCTCAGTGCCTGCAAATAGCTTTTCGGAAGGTTTTCTTTGCTAGGAAACCTTCCGAAAACTAAATGTAGAACACCTTGGCCTCTTATCCTGTCAAGGCATAAACAAAAACAAAGCATGTTTGAAGTGAAGGCTCCAGAAGAATAATCAATGTTGCTTATAACGATATTTTTATGTCATATGATAACAGCTGCTTTCTTTAAAACTTCCTTTGAAATATTGCCTTAACAAGCATGTGTGCAATTTCTTGATGGAGAATCTTTCTGATTCAATGTAAAGAATTATCTCAGCAACAGAATGACAGTAAGCTGTGTTGAAGGACAATGTGTAGTTTTCATATTTGCTTCTTGCCAAAGCAGCATCCTGTTTACACATCTGCCTTTTTTTCTTCTTATTTTAATGATTTTGCAGGCGATATATTATTTGGAAAAGGGAGATTCTGTTTTTGTGGGGGCTCATACCTCAGCTGGAAAGACGGTTGTGGCAGAATACGCTTTTGCTTTGGCCTCAAAAGTATGATAATCTGAATATAGTACATTGATTAAGATTTAGGCACCGTTTGGATTGAGAGATTTTAAAATCCATGGATTTATGCATGGATTCCAAGAATTCTATCGTTTGGCTTAAATATAAAATCCATGGATTGATAATGTAATTACCCTTACACTTATGTTTGGTTCAATGACCACAATCAATAGATTTAACAATTAATTTCCAATTTTACCCTTTATTAAATATTGATAATTTATTATTAATTAAGCATGTACAATCAATTCACTATAAGTTTAAAAATTTTTAAAAATAAAATTGATTATTTTAAGAGTTGAAAAATAAAAAATAAAAAAAAAAGTTATTCTATGTTATAATGCTTAATTACATTGCTAAAAAATATATTTTATTATATTATGCAAAATAATAATAGTAATAATAAAGCAATTAGTTGATATTAAAAAAATGATTTTTGCTTTTTTAGGTTTAAGGATAGTTTTGAAATATTATTAATTTATTAGGGACAATCTTAGAATAAAAAAATCTAGCAACAATCTCTCATTATTCAAAATTCATGGATTTTGGACTTTCCCACTTAGGAGGTAGGAAATCAAATTCATAAAAAATGAAGGATTTTAGTGGATGAGGGATTTGCTAAAATCCATGGATTTTGACTTTTTTTAAGTAGCCAAATGATGGATTTGGCATAAATTCATAGATTGTTCAAAATTTCTAATTTAAAATCCCTCAATCCAAACATAGCCCTAGATCATTCATTTTTTATGGAACTCCAGATTTTATATAATCTCCCATGGTGCAATAAATCTAACCTCTGTTATTGAATCTCTTTTTTCATGCCAATACCATATGAGATCTCTCTGTCATGCAGCACTGCACCAGAGCTGTCTATACTGCTCCAATTAAAACTATAAGCAACCAAAAGTATCGGGATTTTTGTGGGAAATTTGATGTTGGCCTTCTCACAGGCGATGTTAGCTTGAGGCGAGAGGCTTCTTGCCTCATCATGACCACTGAAATATTGAGGTCAATGCTTTACAGAGGTGCTGATATTATACGAGATATTGAATGGGTAAAGATTTAGTTATTTGGTCCTTTTCCAAATAGTATGCCCCTTCTGCCTTTGATGTTTGGAATTCTTTCATCAATGTACTTTTGCTATTTTTCATTGTATGGACACAGTACTAATTTTTCTCCCCCTATGAGGTAGGTTATATTCGATGAAGTTCATTATGTCAATGATGCTGAAAGAGGTGTTGTTTGGGAAGAAGTTATAATCATGCTTCCTAGGCATGTAAATATTGTCATGCTCTCTGCCACGGTATACACTTCTTCCCTCAATAGCAATTCTGACTGAACATTACAATTCGGATGAGCACTGACTTTGTGTCAATTGAAATTGCTATAAACAAGTTCTGTGTCACCCATATCACACTTGTTGCCTCTTTTTTGGCTACAAATTATTCAACAGCCTTATTTTAGCATTTCCAACATTTCTTGGAGCTTTCCATCATCATCATCATCATCATCATCATTATTATTATCTTGTATTGAGTTGTTTGATCTCAAAATTTATGAATGGTAATGAGACATGCCAAACGACTGAAGTGTTCAGTTCCTCAGTTGCTCTTAGCAGACACTTAGAGGAACTCTATGTGCTAAAACATTTTTCTTTTTAATTTTGCAATTTAGATCTTAAGTTTTCACGAATTTAGGGGTTGATATGTTTTTAGTTTTCAATCTGGGGCACAAGAAATTTTCATTACCATGCCTTATACATCAAAGTCACCTTGACTGAAGTATGATAATGGAATCTTATTTTCTTTTGTGACTGAAAGAAAGTAAGAATGTCAATAGAAGCTGCTTTGTACAATTTTGACCAGTTGTTTACTTCTTACTTTGTGATTTATGATTACACTTCCAATGGAATGTTGTCACTAATGTAGCAAGCTACATTACATATTTTGGTTATAAATCTGTTTCTCTCTCTTTCTCTTTGGCTTGAAGCATTGACGAAGTTGTCTATTGTTTATTACAGGTACCAAACATAGTTGAATTTGCCGATTGGATTGGTCGGACAAAACAAAAGAAAATCCAAGTTACTGGGTTAGTTGTGAATCTTTTTAGTGTTTTACAAAAATGTTCAACTTCTTGCATTTAAGGAGATCTGATTTTTTTTTTTTTTAATGATTAAGTTTCACTTGTTTAGTTCCGTGCTATCAATTCTTTAGAACAGATTTACTGTGGAAGGAAACTTTGGTATATCTCATTTGTTCCCAAAGTGATGTCAATTTCCATTTTACTGAATCTTTGTTCAGAACTACAAAACGACCAGTCCCATTGGAGCATTGCCTTTATTTTTCTGGAGAACTTTACAAGATATGCGAGAACGAATCTTTCATAACTCAGGGATGGACTGCTGCTAAAGATGCACACAAAAAAAAGAATAAGATTGCACTTGGTACTGGTTCTTTAGCAGTGCAGGATGGGGTTCAAGGTCAGAAACGTGAACATCCAACTAATCGTAACAAACAGAACAAGCATTCTGGTTCACAAAATCTTGGGAGCTTCTCCGGGATCAGCAGAGGGAATCATAATCAAAACAATGGAAGTGGCCAAAATAGCTGGGGTTCTAGGAGATCAGAGGCTTCCCTATGGTTGCAGCTCATTAACAAGCTCTCAAAAAAATCTCTATTACCTGTATGAGAGCATTTTTCTTTGTGAATTCATCTCATCAAGCACAGATTATTTTTTACACTATCATATTATATCCTATATGGTTTAGCAACTATGCATTTTTGAAAAAAAAAAATAAAAATGACAACATTCTTTTATTTCTTTGTTGAAGTAGAGATTGTAAAAATTTTGGGATTTTAAGGTACCTTCTTTATCTTCCTTTGAGAAATTGAGAGAAGACTGTATTTGACATTTTAAATTTTCTTAAAGCTGATATGTGGGATAGAATGAAAACCTCAAACTGAATTAGCTTGGCCTAGTTATCAGAATGCTTTTATAGCATTAAGTGGCTTCTGCTGTTTCTGCATCTAGAGGAGATCTTTAAAATGTCTCATGGCAAGCTTCTGCATTTGATGTTTTTTAAGCAGTCTTGTCCTTGTGCTATCAGGTAGTTATATTTTGTTTCTCGAAGAATCGGTGTGATAAATCAGCTGACAGTATGTCTGGCATGGACCTCACTAGCAGTTCTGAGAAAAGTGAGATCCGCGTTTTTTGTGATAAAGCGTTTTCACGACTTAAGGGATCTGACCGTAATTTGCCACAGGTTCGCTAAATATTTCTGATCTGCTGGTATAGATCTACTTGGGATTCTCATGTTTAAATTTGATGGGCAGATAGTCAGAGTTCAGAGCCTTCTTCGTAGAGGGATTGGTGTACATCACGCAGGACTGCTTCCAATTGTTAAGGAAGTTGTTGAAATGCTTTTCTGCCGTGGCGTGATAAAGGTAATGTTGTCTGATTATCAAGCCACCTTTATATGGTTTGTATTCTTGCTTAGTTTTTGGAGTATATATGGTTTATTGATGATGCTCTCATGAGGTTAAAAAACTTGTGTTATTGAAGCTTCTTGATATATTTTTGAATGTCTTGTGCTTGTTATTGTTGTAGGTATTGTTTTCGACAGAGACATTTGCCATGGGTGTTAATGCTCCTGCTAGAACAGTGAGTTCTACTTTATCTAATTTTGAAATATTGGAACAATTTGTACAGTTACAGCATCTGTAGTTCTACTGATTTCCTCTATCAATAAGATCTTTAATTAAAAGAAATGCTTTTGCTTTTCTACCTCTGTTTTTATTTCCCTTCATGATTTCTTTGTTGGTGTTCAGTATTTGAATGTTTATGAGGTGGACATATAATTATTTTTTGTGTAGTATTGTACTTCTGGAGCTTTTATGTTGCTTTTTTTTGTTGACTGTTGCCCAGCTTTATTGGAGGATATTACCTTTTTTAGGTTTTTAGTTGTCTGTCGAGTTATATATGAATGTTACTTGTCCTCCGTGGTATACTCCCCTTTCCTTCATCTAGAATAAATTTCCTTTTCTTGTAAAGTAAAAAGAAAGGGATCTTTTTGCAACTAAATGTTGTAGCACTATGTCAGCTTGGAGTACATATAGATTGACTTTAAAATTACCAATAATCAGTATAAAGAATACATCCAGATCTTAAATCATTAGGTATTTATAATACTATTTTTATTATGGTAAAACTGCATGTAAATCAGTTTGGGTGGGAATACAGTCCTTTTGCTATTAAGTGAAGTCACTGATAATATATTTTTATTGTTGATAATCAAGAATTGTAATTATCATTATTATGCAATAATGATACTGTAGTGTTAAGCTTCCTAGTCTTTTAGCTGATTCTTGGACTTAGTTATATACATCAAACCAAAGTATTTATCAAATTTCTGTTCCACTAATGTGTGACAACTTGGTAAAACATGTATAGCTCCTATACTGTTGTTTTCCTCAAGTTCTAATGTACGTGATTGTGTCCTGTTCTCCTGTTGAGATTGTTAATGCCTATGTTTGTGATCTACTTATAGGACTATTAAGCTGGAAATCAGATTAAAAATTAGTTTGCTGGTTGTGTTTTTGAAATTTCCTGCCTTATATTAATTGGAATTGGAGCTCATTAGAGAGAAAACATTGATCTTAAGATACCAAATTTGAAGAAAGAAATGCTTACCTTTCTCATTCAAAACCAAACAATTCTTGCCTTTCTCATTCAGAACCATACGATGCATGCCTTTCTCATATAACTGTACAGTTCTTGGCTTTCACATCACAACCATACTTTTATATGACCAAGTACAAGCAAAATTAACTAAGTAACTATGGAATACATCAAAGAGTCAATGACTTTACCTTTTAAGCAACATATGGTATACACTGAATAGAGGAATGGTAAAGATATAATGATAACTGCTGTCCCTTAATTTGGTATACCTGGCAATGCACTCTTCTTGCATCCTTTGGTATACCTCGCAATGCTCTCTTCTTGCATCCATTAAAAAAGCATTTGTAAACCTGTGCAAGTTTGACCGCCCTGACAGAATTTGGTTTCCGAGGTTGCTGGTTTAGCCCCAAGTCTCTAAGAGAGATTTATAAAAGTTGATTTGCATTGACATGATTGCAGGTTGTATTTGATACTTTACAGAAGTTTGATGGCAAGGAATTCAGACAATTACTTCCTGGAGAATATACTCAAATGGCAGGCCGTGCTGGCAGAAGAGGACTTGACAAAATTGGTACAGTTGTTGTGATGTGTCGTGATGAGATCCCTGAGGAAAGGGATTTAAAACATATCATAGTTGGAAGTGCTACCAGGCTTGAATCTCAATTTCGATTAACTTATATTATGATCTTACATCTTCTCCGAGTGGAAGAATTGAAGGTACTTTGGACTTTGGAGCTTTGATTTTGTAGAATTTGCAGTTATGCAATGCTTAGTTAGTATCTATGAAATTTTATAAAATTGTGATGTCGGCCATTGCTTGCCATTGGGCATTCTACAACTTTCAAAAATGTATTGCCTTAGTGTTTGCATATGCTCACATATGACTGTTACCATGTGTGCCTGCATGAAAATTACCGACCTTTCTGGCTGTTATGATCACTGTCTCTATGTATATGTCCCTACATATGCGTCCACATAATCTGAAAGAAAAGGCAGTTTAACTGGTGCAATATAGTTGATTACATCAATTCCAATATTTATTTTCTAAAAATGTGAAAATATAGACATGCACTAAATATATGACATCTATTTTAAGTTCTTAACTTTGTACTAAGAAAGGAGCAGGTGAGAAATTTTCTTTGCCAAATTTGAACCCTTTCTTTTATCTTGCTATGCTTCTTATAGAGCGTTTGGCTTTGTACATGGCTTCAGAATTTCAAAGAACATTCTACCGATGATATCTGGAATGTGAAAACGATGGACAGACTAATAGAACTTTGTGGATATGAAAATTTTGAATTTTTGTTTTGCTTTCTCCACTCCAATAATCTTTCTACAATTCCAACTTTTTATGAGAACCTCACTGTATAAAATATTCAGAGAGTAGCTTTTGTTATTTAATGAGTTCATTTCAACTGGTATGGTGGCATAAATGCAGGTAGAAGATATGCTGAAAAGAAGTTTTGCTGAGTTCCATTCTCAAAAGAAACTTCCTGAAACACAACAAATTCTGATGCGAAAGCTTGCTCAGCCTACCAAAGCAATTGAGTGAGTATATCAGTGTGGAGTTAATTTCTAATATCTCTGTCAACCTTGGCTTTTTTCTTGAGTTTGTTATTATTTGTTAGTATCCTTGCTTAAGTATCCAAGCAGGTTTTTTGATGATGCTGTATGTGCCAGCATGGATTTTGTAAGTGCAGTATGATTATGCTCGATGATTTGATGTTAATTTATTTATACCTTATTGTCCGGGGATCTTGTGACAGATCTGTGCATTTCTGTGTTTTTGAAGAATTTATGATTGCATAATCAATGACAACTTACATGTTGAGGAATTTGATGTGAAAATCTGATGGCTTTGGTGTTTCATCAAAATTTTAACGTCAATTTCTCTGTTACTCTGGTAAATGTTAGTGTGCAAGTCTCACCTGGTACAGCTTGGCTACATTTCTATTAAAATCTTCTTTACTCCCATGTACATTTAATATTCATTTGAATTAAGTTTCTCAACCTTTCAGGACTCTGAATACTTCTAATATGGATGGTCATTAGATGCAAAAAAGTGAAACTTAGTTGCTCAAGTATTAAATAAAACTTGAGGCACATATACATCAAAATAGGGATATGGCTTTTTACAAAGCACACTAAGCATGGAGGGGATGCTGTTTCAAGTCTCTAAAGCCTCATTTTCTTAAACAAGTTTAACGATGGGTTGCACACTGGTTTTTCATTTGATTCATTGGTTGAACTGTTTAAGTCTCAAAAGCCTCATTTTCAGCTTTTGGCTGATTATAACCAGTTCAACTGCAGTTTGCTTACTGTTTTTTCAATTGGTTCAGTGGTTGGACCATAATCAAACCAGTTTAATGTTGTGTTTGATCAAGAGAGGCTTTAATGTAGACCTGATTCAAACTGGCTGCTGCCACGGTTTCCCTTTGAACTTGGTCCAACCAGCCAGTCCAGTCTTGTTCTGTGAAAACCATGCTTTAAGCACTTTCTATTGATGGTTGCATTAAGATAAAAAGTGTCTAATTTTGAAACAGTTTGGATGACAATATATGTTGGGCTAAACAGCTTGGGGAATTTCATGTCATTTTAGCAAGTTGTGAGATACTGAAGTACTATACAGCTTTAGTTGTTTGACTATTGTATGCTGTTATATAATTCCTACAGCCTTTTGGGGATACTGATCAAACATCGTCTCTCAATACAGGTGCATAAAAGGGGAACCAGCAATTGAAGAATATTATGACATGTACTTGGAAGCTGAGGAGTATAGGAATCAGATATCAGAGGCAGTTATGCAGTCTCGTGATGCCCAACAATTTCTTACACCTGGAAGAGTGGTGGTTGTGAAGTCGCAATCAGTGAGTTTCTAATTTGTATTGATGTTTATATTTTGAGCATATCTTGTTGTATCAAATTCTATTCCTATATATAAATTTTTATCTATAGTTAGTCACGTAGTCTCCATCCCTCTTAAAAGAAAATTCTATTATTTGTTTTGAAGCATTGATATTGTATAGCTATTGGTAATTTCAGTTCTTTTGATGGAGTTCTTGATTATGTGCAGTCTCACTAAGCATTCTCTATTTTATTAGTCTCTAATCTCAATGGAAATGATGGGTTGATTTCAGTTAGCTTATAGTTAAAGCTACAGAAAAAGATGCTTTAAACTCAAAGTGGTTTAAGCTAACATGTGACATAGTATACAGAGTAAAAATATTAATGACATTGAGGCTTCATTTGTTTTCAGAAAAATATTTTGCGAAAATAAAAATTCTGTATTTTTGTGTTTGCTGTATCTAGGAAACTGGTCAATGGAAAATATTTTTTGGCAAAGGGAAGATGAATCAATTTTTGAGGAAAATGACTTCATTTTTTCGAAGGACTAAGAAATTTTCTAGATTCATACATTCTTGTGAAAATAGAAAGAATTTGGAATGGTACTAAATAAGTGTATGCCAAATAGTCATTAGCTAACACCAGATGTGTCCTGCCAGCAATGACTGGTGAATTTTCTTCTGGCAGTCACTTCTGGTGACCCCAAATTATCTTTTTGTTTTTTTTTTTTGGTATAGTTTTCACTTAATAAACTGATAATATGAACTCTGTAGGTTCAAATATTTTGGTTCTTTCCTATTCAAAGAAAATTTACATTTTCTAGTGCACTTTAAAAGCCAGATTATAATTAAATAAAAAAAAGTACCGCATACTCTCAGAAAATATTACTATTTTCCACAACATTAAGTGAAACGAATTGGAAACAATAACTCAGATGAAGAGTGAAGGACATTAGCTTATTCTCTTTCTATTGGATTTTATATATCAGAAAAACTTGTTGAAGCATCAAAATTAATGTGGCTAATGACATGTAAAGATTCTTCCCATGCATGTATTTTTTATTGGTGCTTGTGATTAGTATAAAAGTGGATGAAGATTTTTCTCATGAATGGCTAAACATTTGATTTCTTTCTTCACCTTTATGACGGTTTCTTGATGCAGTAGTTATGGGCATTAAACGTAGAGTTGTTAATTACAGGCACAAGACCACTTACTTGGAGTTGTTGTTAAAGGAACTTCTGCCAGCATGAATCAATACATGGTCTTAGTTCTCAAGCCTGATTTCCCATCATCAATTCCAATCTCTAATTTGCAAGATAAAAAGACTGGTGATAGCCCGCAAGCTTATATGCTTTTGCCAAAATCAAAGCGTGGTGGAGAAGAGTACTATTCTTCTACAAGTTCTGCTTCTCGCAAAGGATCAGGTGCTATCAAGATACAATTACCATACCAAGGCACTTCAGCTGGTGTCAGTTATGAAATTAGAGGAATGGATAATAAAGAATTCTTATGCATATGCAGTAGAAAAATAAAGGTTGATCAAGTTGGACTTCTTGAGGATGTTAGCGATACAGCTTTCTCCAGAACAGTTCAACAGTTGTCAGAACTGAAATCTGATGGAAATAAGTATCCTCCTGCCTTAGATCCATTAAAAGGTAAAACCTTTTGTTGATGAAGATAATGTGTAATTTTTTGGGAAAACTGAACCATGCAATTTCAAGATCTGGTAACTTGCAATTTACTTCTCCTTTAACATGCCTTGCAAGATCATTTCGCTTCCACTGGCAATTAATATGAAAAAAAAATGCAGTAGAGTTCCTGGTTGAAGGCCTGGCATGATCATTCCTGGAGTTCAGTTGCTTTTTAGAAGCTGTATATGGTGATAAAAGTTACAAAATTTAAGCATTTAATAATCAGTCCCAACAACAAATTGAATCATCAAATGACCTTTCATGCTTCACTAACTATGTTCCAAGTGATTGGCAATACCTTATCTCTAATTGTTTGCACTTTTGCAAAGGGTGAACTTCAAATTTTAAGGATCAGCTCCAATGACGAGGCTTTTTGTCTTGCTGTACTTGCATACATGTAGTTTAGGGTTGTTCCTTTTCATAGTCTGCAAGATAAATCCCCTTTTGTTTTTATCTTTGTTGAGGTATCCCTCATTGGCTGGTTATAAGATCTAAGTGCTCCTTCAAATGACTTGTACAGTCCTCCTCCCTTGAGCTAGCATTTGGGAGTGATTTAATTCCAAAGCCCATTTATCAACATGGTATTAGAGCCAGGTTGGTAACTCCAGTACTGTCATGTATATCATTACAATCTTATATTCCCTACTGTTACTATTATGAAATACTTTATCAGAAGAAAAGAAGTTGCTATCTTTCAGTGTTGATGGGTTGGCATCAACCTGTGTGGTTGGTGTGAAAGTGATGATCACAGGGCCTGCAGTTTACCTTCTTTGCTTGTATAGGGCTATAGCTTTGTGCCAGAGTGATGCCTTGTACATGAAATAGTGATGCTGGATGTGTTAATACAATGGGGTATATATGGATCCTCTCGTTGATGAAGTATTTTTGCATAATGATATTCAAACTATGCATAAGAAATTCATCCGTTGCTTATGCTCAAGTTAGAGATTGCATGATTACTGCCATCTGGCTGATACATAATGCTTTATCCGTAGTATAACAGCAATTATAATTAATTGGTTTTTTTTTTTTAACTTTTTTTTCTCTCTGTCCTTAATTTTACATTTTGTTCATTGTTTACATTCCCAAGCTTTACACAGTAGCTAATTTTAGTTTTGAACATTATCAAATACTGACTCTTTAAGCTCTTTGCTGGTTACTTTTATGGCAGATCTGAAGATGAAAGATGTGGATCTTGTGCAAGCATACTACAAATGGACTAGCCTGTTGCAAAAAATGGCAATGAATAAGTGTCATGGGTGTACAAAACTGAAGGAGCACATCAACTTGGCAAAAGAGATTAAGAAGCATAAAGATGAAATCGAGAAGCTACAGTTTCTAATGTCTGATGAGGCACTAGTACAGATGCCAGACTTTCAGGGCAGGGTGGGTTTTATGATTTCCATCTTCTTGCTGCCTTCATTTTGTTGGATGTCCTGCTAATTATCTCAAACAGTCATATGGCGAACACCCTTTGAATATTTTGAATTGTGCATTTGCAGATAGATGTTTTGAAGGAAATTGGTTGTATAGATGATGACCTTGTAGTTCAAATTAAAGGCCGTGTTGCTTGTGAGATGAACTCAGGGGAGGAGTTAATATGCACAGAATGTTTGTTTGAGAATCAGCTTGATGACCTGGAACCAGAAGAAGCAATAGCTATAATGTCAGCGTTTGTATTTCAGCAAAGGAACACTTCTGAGCCTTCTCTTACACCAAAGCTGTTTGAAGCTAAAAAAAGGTGATTTCTTTTAAAAGAAGAAAAAGCAAAATACATAGAACTAATTGGTGTTGACTACAGGCATATAAACCTTAAACAAATATATTTAATTAATGATGACAAATAAATGTCCAAATTGATTCACCTCTTTCAAGAACAATGCAAAAATTCTTCTTTTCTAAAATGTAGTTTGTAAGCCTGTGCTTTGCGTGGATATTCAGCTTATTATTATACTAATGCTTAATCAAAAGTCAAAAATAAAATAAATTAATAAATATTTCACGCTATTTGACACTTTAGGTGAATGTAAATACCTGTTAACTTTAAACTTGGAACATAAACGTTAGCAAGTGCAAAAATTTTCTATATTATCTTCTTATAATAGATAGCCAATATAATTGAAATAGAAATATGGAAACCCAAAACTTTTCTTTTAATAACTAAAAGAAATTGAAAACTTAAGAGGTATGAAACACAAATTCACTATTAGAAATCATTACTTAGTCTCCCACACCTATAATTTCATTAAAATTTTGGAGAACTAGGAAAATAGCCATTATGCATTGGAGTGATTCTAGTTTTTTTAACGAAACTATCGGATTATCAGCATCTAGTGAACCTCATAAGTCCATACCTATTATTTTTCTTTTAATTTTTAAATTTTTCCCTAAAGTATCAAATTAATAGAAAATGAGAAAAAGAAATAGAAACAATAACTTAGCAGCTTCTGCTGTTGGTAATTGCACATCAAGACATCATCTAAAAGTGAATATGGAAGCAATTAGAACTTAATTTGGATTAAAATTCAATCATGTTAATCGAAACATGATAGGTCATGTTTGTTTAATATTAACCATTCATCTTAAGATAAAATCTTATTAAATAACTCATTTTAATTTTTTATGAGATTCGATCTTTATGAATGGTTAATATTAGACTAACATGAAACATCTTGTTTGGGTGAACATGAAGAGATCTTAATCCTTATCATTTTGTCTTCTATGTTAAAGGCAAAATTTTAGAAAGTTCCAAAAAACCCTGAAAGTAGATAAATTGAGATGGGCAATTTAGAGAAAATTGGGACTCTAATCTTATGGCTTTGTTCATTGATTTTCTTGTATGCTGTGAGATCAAGCATTAATTTCTAGTGGTGAGGTTTTGAAAGATTTTGGTTGAATAACAAAAATGAGGGATATAGACCAAGTCAGTAGCTAGAAAAGAAGCAAAATGAATGGCAGTAAAAAAATCTGCTTTTTTATTTCGATAATGGTGAAGCAACTGTCTGTTTTGCTGTTATGCTCTTAAAAAAAAAAAAACTCCATTTATATAACATTAATAACTGTAATCCCTAGCCCAAAAACCACTGAGTAACAACTGTTTTGTTTGCTCCAAAAATAAAAAAACATTATATTATGTAACGACTGTTTTTTAAATCTATGGACTTGGGAAACTCCCTTCCTTGATACAACATGAACTGTGTGTAGTCAGTTCTCTTGTTAGGAGTCTGTCATGGCTTCTTTAACTTTCGATTTCACAATCACAACCACCAATGACTAAACAAAACATCATAGAAAACTTGATAATTTTAGTGTTATAACAATCATTATCAAATAATGTCACCTTTGACAGCCAATTTGGATGGTGTGGCTTTCCTGTGCATTTTTCTTTGTTATTTCTCTTCGGATGAACCATAAAAAGAATGTCAGTTTTGCTGATATATGCACGTTGCATGCATGATGTAGCTGGTAGACTTTGATCGCTTTCGCATTCAGAAAAGTTACTGCAGACTTACAAAACAGTGATTTTAGGATTAGAACTTTTTCTTCTTTCCTTTTCATGTGGCATTGACCTGAAAGCAACTCATTAACTTCTAAAATAAGATTATAAGGGCCCCCAAAGCTTTTCATCAACCATTCCAACACTTGTCATGTTTTCTGCTGGTTTTACTACTTGTCTCTGCTTAAATAAGAGAAAAAAGGGAATGGTTCATAAAAATTACAAAATTAATGAGAAAAAAAGGGATAGAAAGAAGAGAAAAGGGGGGTAAGGGCCAGAATATAATGCTTCAAATTTTAGCAGTTCCTTTTTTATGAGATTTAAGGCATGTTGAAGTTGGTAAAAGGAATGCCAGTTCCTGGTGAAAACATGGCGTTTGTCTGGTAAGATTATAGCAATTTTCTGGCAGTGGCAACAGTATATTTGACTTTTGAGCACTTACAAGTTCCAAACCACATTTTAGAAGATCAGAAAAATTTCATGCATCTATATGATGCTACCTCACCTCACCCTACTGCTGGCTGGTGTGCCTTGCACCTCAGACTTACCTTTAACAACTATGGGGCATAAAGAAATCCTAAAATGTATCTCTGTAGTTTTACGCCAATTTTATTATTCTCTTTGAGCTTTTATTTTCAACTTTTCGGTCTAATCCCAGATATTTATTCACATCAGGTTATACAACACAGCAATAAGACTTGGAGAGCTGCAAGCCCAATTCAAACTACAAATAAACCCTGAAGAGTATGTGCAGGACAACCTCAAGTTTGGTCTGGTGGAAGTCGTTTATGAGTGGGCAAAGGTTTCTTTTACCAGAACACATTAGTTTGCCTTTGACCTTTCACTAGTTTCTGGAATGGCCAGTAATCTTTGTTTCTTCTTTCCTCGGCAGGGAACTCCATTTGCTGATATCTGTGAGCTTACTGATGTCCCTGAAGGCTTGATAGTACGGACCATTGTCAGGCTAGACGAGACATGTCGCGAGTTTAAAAATGCTGCTGCTATTATGGGTAATTCTGCACTTTACAAGAAAATGGAAGCTGCATCCAATGCTATAAAACGTGATATAGTCTTTGCAGCTAGCTTGTACATTACAGGAGTATAATTATGTCAGAGATCGAACAAATTAATCCATTACTCAGGTACACAAATAACCTATACGATGTAAATGAGACCACTATTATGTTCTACATTAGTTGGTGGCATGGAATTTTGTCAGCTCAGTGACATGATCTGTCCTGTGTTACCTGATCGATTCTGCTGATAAAAGTTGTAGATTTAAGATCAAGTTACTCCTTTTTTCCATTCTTATGTAGTAATCCTCAAGCCTGATGGATTGTTATAAATCTTGAATGTTTATTATTTAAGATCAAGTTACGAAATCTTGAAAGTTTATTATAAATATCCATCTTCAGAAGCTAGAATATTAAATGCCACAAACATACAAGCTCTATATATTACACTTCCTATTCCAACCACACTGCGAATAAAAAGTCCTATCCGCAAAGTTATTGAAAAGAGGCTTAGCTCTTCATTCTACGTATATGCAAAATATGATTAATTTGGTTCATGATGGATTGAATTTAGATAAGGATTGTCCGACGAGCCATAACCATCCTTCATTTTAGTTGTCACTCCTTTTCGGCTTGTCTGCAGCAAAGTTGGCCTGAAATGAGGACAATTATTGGTTAAAATCGACATTTGCTGATGCTTTCACATCCGTAATAGGCATAGATTATTAACTCTTAGAATATGAATGATTATGTAATTTTGTTAGAAGAAGAAGAAAGACTGTGATAAGCTGCTAATGAAGTGGGGGTGTACCATATCATCAGCAGCAGTTGGAATCCAGTCATTAGTAGCTGGATTCCCTCTACAAGAGGCATGGCAAGAAGAAACAGTATCAGGTACTAAGCTGAAGGATTCGCCATTGGCATTTTCCATTTTGATGAACCCTGTTCCTGTCTGAAATAAACGAAATTTACCATGGTAATCCTAAAGTTAAAGAGGAATGTTAACAGTTGTCAATGTTAGTCTTAAATTAACAAGCATAATTGAAACTGAAAGGGTAAATTAAATAGTACAGTGTGGTGGTGCTTGTCAATGCAGTTGAGATCCTTGTAATATTCGGTTTCCACAAACTCCTCCCCGGTTTCTCCTTCTCCCTTGTAAATTAGTTTCTGCATCGTATTCATTTATAAAGCGAATCTATTATACTTAAGATTTGAAGTTGGAATCTGAATAGTGTCACTTACCTGGGTATTAGTTTGGAGGCTCTGAAACTGAAGAAGTTCCGGAATATTGGGAGTTTGTTGAAGAGAATTAGAATTGGTGAAAGAAAGAGAATCCACATATTGAGTTGAATATTCACTGCGTTGAGGCTTAGAGTGGCGTTTAGGTGCCATTCCATCAAAATAATCTCTTGTTTTTTCTTCTATTTTTGCCTCTTCCTCCGTTGTCAAGTGAATATCACTTCTGTTTGGCCTGCTCTCCATCTCTCTCCCTGTCTTGTTTTTCCTTTATTTTCCTTGGTATTGATTGGGTTTACTATATAAGGTTGTATTAAACAGAGATATTTTTGAATTAATAGGCTTGATCAACGTAACGTGAAAAATCGATTATTATCAATGACTTTTGTGTATGAAACTGGAACAACAAAATATTGAACTTTTTGCAAAAATATCTTGAGTAGCCTTATCTGTTTGGTCTGCTTAGAATTATTGCATGGTACTAGTAGGTTGTTGGGATCAAGTCTGGCTACACCCATCAGATATTTTGCTATAAAATTACTTCTTTTCTATATATATATATATTCACGCTACATATTTATAACTTAAAAATTTTATATTTAAATTTTAATGTATTTTAGTAAATATATTGTAAAATTCATAAATGTTGTTATAAATATTTATCATATAAAGTTAAATGCTTCAAATGGATTGGGTGAGTGTGAGTAATTGACAACTTTTACTTTGGAGATAATTACTCTACATAATCTATTTTAGAGCAAGATTCCATGAACAGCCATCCATTTCATTAAACTCATAAATACAACGACATAAAATAATATTACCTAAATAACAAAAAATAATAATTCCCTTACTCTCCTAATATTTCGATCCCACTAAGCACGTGAGATTTATTGCTTCCTAATTTTATGGGTTTCAAATTTTTTCAAATCCCTTCCCATTATGTTATTTTCATTTTTTTCTCCAAATATCTTCTCATCTAGTTGATTTCACCAATTCTCGCTATATAGATCTACCAAAACCCTAGTTTCAATATATCAAAGTTCCTCATCTTCCCGGCAAAATGTAAAAGAGACATTTTGTAATGAGAAAAGAACCTTATAATGAAAGGGTGAAACAATCTTTTCAAAATTAATTTTATTTTTGTAGTTTCAAGGGTGTGATGGCTAAAACACATTCATGTCTCCTCTTGTCAGGTCTCAACATGACCTTTAAACTCTTTAGAGGAGAGTGACTAATCACCTATTGGACTAGTTGCTCAGATCGAATAGTTAATGGGCTTATTCACCTTGTGGGTTGCCCCCTACCCACACGAGCATTATATAATGGTTTGACCATCTTTATAATGCTCAATCAAATATTAATGAAATACTAGCCTGATTTCTACTCATTTCTGTGCCTTTTTTTATGTGGTTGTGTCTTTTTGATGTGATGTCATATTTATGTGATTGTTTGTTGTATTTATATGTTATCTTGATTACGCTATCATACCGTGCTTGCAAATGCTATCAGTTATTCGGTCGTTGGCCCGAATCTAATCCATGTCTCATCTTATGCAGAATTAGTAGAATAACCCTTGACTGGATTGCTTGAACGTGACTCAAGTGAGCGTCACACGGTCCTAAGTGTGTGAGCCCGCGATATTTGGTCTCAGAGGGGAAGTAATCCGGCTTTTGCAATTAAAAAAAAAACATGGAAAAAACTTCCTTGAGTTGAATTGAGGCTCTCGAGGAAAAGATGCAGTCCCTTAAGAGGGACAGGACTAGGGAGGCTCTAATGGGCGATCGAGCAGTAGATATTGAGCTTAATTTTCAACAAATCAAAACCCTTGAAAAAGAAAATGA
This sequence comes from Balakata baccata, assembly GCA_949630135.1. Classification (NCBI taxonomy): domain Eukaryota; kingdom Viridiplantae; phylum Streptophyta; class Magnoliopsida; order Malpighiales; family Euphorbiaceae; genus Balakata; species Balakata baccata. The sequence continues at coordinate 65,871 of CATIWF010200178.1, forward strand.
GGCTTTAAAAGCGGCGGTGGCCAATACAAACTCGATTGTGGTTGCGATAGTCCAATCTGAAGTTTGGAAAGCCGTGGTGGCTAACTAAGAATTCTTTTTAGTTGTGGTGGCCAATTCATATTTGTTTGAGACCTTGACGGCCAAGTCAAATGTAGTCCATAAGCTTCTTCACAAAAATTCCATCTAAGTTACGGATTTTGTTGATATTAATGATGCAGGGACAAGTGATGATAGGTCGAGGAACCTAGAAGAGGTGGTGAAGCAACTTACTAGTTCCCATAAAATTCTTGAAGATAAAATTGTGTCCTTATCCGATGTTCATAAGACTCTAGAAGATGGAGCCGAGTCCTTATCCAACGAGGCTTAAAAAATATTCATCTCAATTCATGATAAATTGGAGGAGACAAGGACTAAGGTGGGGGTGTTGATGAAAACATTCGAGAATGTTAACACTAATCCACCCGAACCTGGGAAGATAAAGATCCCTAAGCCTAAGACTTACGATGGTATCCGAGATTCGAGGGAAGTGGAGAACTTTCTATTTGATCTTGATTCTTATTTTGAAGCCACCAAGATTAGCATAGAGGAAAACAAATTAAGGGTGGCTCCAATGTATCTAGCTAGAGATGCCAAACTCTGGTAGCGGAGCCAAGTGGAAGAAATGAAAAATGGCAACAACACAATCTCTTCTTAGGAAGAATTCAAGAAGGAACTCAGAATGCAGTTTTGCCCTAACAATGCGGTATATATTGCTTGTTGCAAGATAAGTGAGCTACAACAAACAAGGCACATCTAGAAATATGTGAGAAGCTTCCAAGCACTCATCTTGAACATACAAGATATGTCAAATGCCGATAAATTTTTCAATTTTATGAAAGGATTAAAGCCTTGGTCCAAGAATGAGCTATACCGGCAAGGGATCAAAGACCAGCACCATACAACCATTACTGCTGCTAAAAGCCTAGATGACTACTCGGAAAACAACTCAAAGAGAAAATTCACATTTGCCCCAAGTACAGATAATTGCTCGAATAAATGGAGTAGGACCTTTCCCGGGAGAGGTGAACGGACCAATCAGTTTCTTGGATGAAGTGATAGGTGAAATTGGGGTCCGACTTCTGACTAGTAAGGTGACAGTAAGGAACCAATACCCAATTCCTCTCATTGCTAACTTGCTTGATCAGTTGAGTCAAGCAAAATATTTCAAAAAACTTGATTTAAGGTCGGGTTATTATCAAGTCCGCATCAAAGAAAAAGAATAAATTAAATTTACCTGTATTACTCGGTACGGTGCATTTGAATTTCTTGTTGTGCCTTTTGGACTAACAAATGTTCCTACTACTTTTTATACTCTAATGAATTAGGTTTTCCATGAATACTTAGACAAGTTCATAGTAGTGTACCTAAATGACTTTGTTGTTTACAATGCCACCTTAGAAGAATATTGAGAGCACTTACGTCTGGTCTTCAACATGCTCAGGAAGAATCAACTTTTTCTTAAGCAAGAGAAATGTGTCTTCGGACAATGCAACATCAAGTTATTAGGCCATATGGTGGAAGAAGGCCGAATCCGTATGGATAAGGCTAAGATAGAGGCGATTCAAAACTGGAAGACTCCAACTTGTTTGATAAAGCTCAAATCATTCTTAGGACTTGCCAACTACTACAGACAATTTGTAAGTTCGAGCATTCTTCAAACATGTGGTCAAGTATTAGGGTGTTCCCAAGAACATCGTTAGTGATAAAGACGAGCGATTTATGGGGTCATTCTGGTTAGAGTTATTCCGTCTCTTGGGATCCAAACTAGACATATCAACCAATTATCATCCCCAAATTGACGGTTAGACAAAAAGATTCAACAGCCTCTTAGAAGAATATCTGGGATACTTCGTTAATTTTAGCCAAAAGAATTGGTCATCTTTACATGATGTTGCCCAATTTTATTTCAGTTGTCAGAAGAGCTCCGCTACTAATAAAAGTCCTTTTAGGATTGTTACATGTCAATAACCTTTGGTGCCCCACACTCTTGATGTACCATACAAAGGCAAAAATCCAAAAGCCTTCTTTTTTACAAAAAAAAAGTGGAAGCAGATGAAGAAATTGCAAGAATACATCTAGAGAAAGCCTCTCATATTCATATAATAGACCAAGTTATATATTATACAAAAGAACTTGTTTGTTATATGTAGATTATCTAAGGTTATATTTATATCATAGACCAAGTTATATGTTATACATAAAATATTGTATGTAGGTTATCTAATATTATATTGATGGTATATGATATGAATTTCTACACATATATTACATGTCAATTTGTTTTTGCCACACAGACCAAATTATACACTTGTTATATGCAGGTTATATTGGCATTATATGATACTAAATTTTGTACAAATTTAATTTATTTTTAGTGATAAAACCAAATTTTGTAGCACCATAACTGTTATATTAACTATATGTATACAATGAGTAAGGATTAGTATAACATATACCAATATAACCTTAGATAACATGATCTACAAAAGAATAACATAATTCATATCTAGTAGTAGAATTCATATTAGTAGAAACGTATAATATGGTCCGCAAATAAAATCATAAATGGTATGTAAATATAAAATAGGTAATTATTAAATTATTTTAAATAATTAACATAATTAATGATTTAGAGATTTAAATAAATTTATATCTCTAAAATTAATAAATGCTTATCATTATCACAAAAGTAAAAAGAGATATTTGGAGAAATCATAACTTAACATATTGGGAGAATGATAACGCTTTTTATAGTGACGTTGTTTTAGTAATTAAGTAATTTAGTGGAATGATTTGCCTAAAAAAACTCATGTCTTTTTCCTCTTACTTTACGATAAAAGAAGCCCAAATAGAGTGGGCCACGGACGCCCAAATTTCTGAAACGGAGTATAATTAGGGCTTAACTTGAGTCTGCGCCCAAATAGTCATATGCTTCAAGTCAATAACATAATTCATATATCATTTTATTAAAACTAAATTACAAGTTTTTAATTAATATTTCATAGTTTACATTAATAGAATCATACTTGCTTTTAGTTCAATTATTCTGCTTGAATATTTCTGTTCATTTTTTAAAAATCAGTTGAATAAGTTATAAATTTTTATCAAATTATTAGTATTATATATTCTATTTCAATAAATTGCAAAGAAAAAGTCCATAAATAAGAAAACAACTTACTAAGCATATAATAATAATAATAATAATATTATTATTATTATTATTATTATTATTATTATGGAAAGAAATGCTATTATGGATACAAATGAGTGATGCCCATTATGTATAGGGATATATTACCTAATGTCTATTATCTACCATAGTTTGGCACAATGCAATTGGAAAGGCATGGGGTGATTTGAAATTAGAATCATAGGCATGCATCTTTAGGAAGACTGATATATATCTAATTAAGACTTAAAAAATAATTGTGAGAATACAAGAACTGTGGATGAATTGATACATAAATATTTTATTTTAACCAAATGTTTCGAATTCTGAATATGCAGCTATTTTAAAATTTTTGTGAAAGTATTTTGCCATTGTTTGGAATTCTATCCGTTATGAATATGATTAGTCTTAGCACATTACATATATACACTTGAAAAAAAAAAATTTAATTGCCAAAGTTTGCTTTGTCTTGTAACCAAAAACTCAAATATATATATATAGCCATGCACTGTGTCGGGGAAAGGGTACTCAAACAAACCCTTCAAAACCCTACTGGCTAGCAAAACATCACATTCACTATGCAACTTAATTTGAATGATGATAAATTGTCTTCTTATCTTCATGAATATATTGTCCCCTTTTATATAAAAAGAAAAAGAAAAAGAAAATTAAAGACTTAATATATTGTTATTGTAATGTTGGCCATGACTTGGATGCTTACAGGAGAAAGAAAACAATATTACAGCAAAGCTCTCATGGTCTTTTTTCTTGAAATTATTTTGATTCAACTTAGTGGAAACCCTTTATATGTTTTGATGTTTTTGTATCTTTGTTCACCCTTTATATTCGCCCAAATAAAAATACACGTCTTAGAATTCATATATAGGTCTAGAAAATTCCAAGAAAAATAAGTTTTATAAGAGGAAATTTCCAAGAAACAAAGTTTCCCAATGGCAATTAATCATGATGCTAAATGCATTGAACTGAACAAGATTTTGTAAACTCATCAAATTCAAATACTGCAAGTCATGATTTTAATTAAAACTGGTTGGTGCTTATTTCTTTATGCATTAATCAAAATTATTTAGAGTATGCAAACCGCATTTATTAATTTGACCATTATTTAAATTGTCAGATCAGAGTGTTAATTTTATAACGAATTTATAACCCGTTAATTCATAGACTTAATTTAAGAATTACATATTTATAAAGTCAAAACCAAGACAAAATGACTATACTATCCTCTTATAGAAAGATTAAAAGTAATTTATGTCAAAATAATAATAATAATTAATAGTTCAGACTTTCACTATCAATACAAAATGACTCGCTAAAAACCAAGATAAAAACAAAATTGAAAAGAAAAAATTTATTTTTTATTAATAATTTAAAATATGCATTGGAGTATACCACATAAATGGAATAATATTCTTATATAAAATTTATAAATTTCTTCTCTTTCTATATATATATATATAACTTCCATGCATTCATTCATCTGTGTGTTCGTAGCTACTTTTATATTTCCTCACTCTCTCTTCTATTTATATATATTTCTGTGTGGAAGAAGAAACATTATGTTGTCCAGTATGTTGCTTTGTTCCATGCAATCCAACGCCACCAGGTATCATCCCCTTTACTCTAACATAAAAATCTGGCAAACATTTCTTCATACATTTTAAATTAAATTTACAATTCTTCTTCCAATCTTATACTAAATTTACTTCTTTTTTTTTTATTAGTTTCAATTCATAATTTTTTTTTTTTTGTTTGTCATACGTCTCAAACCTGAGATCAAAGATGAGTTCAGCTTCTCATGTGCCGCTCGGCCACTGGCCTTCGACTAATTTATTGATTTTTTTTTTATTTTTAATATGTTCCAAATTTATTGAAAAAAATACAAATAAAATTTACTGTTCCAATTATTTGTCTAAATTAAAATGTACTATTATGATATCTTGTAATCATAATAATAATAATTTTCTATATATAATGCAATAGAACACATTAAAAATTTGCAAATAGATAAAATGATATCAGGTGGTTAGCATGCTTTTGAGCTGAAAAGTTTAATTACTCCTGCTTTGAATGTTTTATATTACAAGTGAATCTCAAAGATATGCCAACTTTTCTTTTTTTTAGCGGTAATTAAAATAAATTAGAATTTAAATTTTTTAATTAAATTCTTTGTAATAAAAAAAAAAAAAAATTACTCTTTGCAATTTTTGATAAAAAAAAATAGATTTGCTTGTATACTATTAAAAAATCATATATTTTTTTTCAGAAAATATTAATCTAATAAATTAAATTTATAGATATACTAATAAAATATATTTAAATATTAATATAATTTTTAAATATAAAAAATATTAATATATTATATTAAATTTGAAAGACAAATTGCATATTTTTAAAGTTAGAAGAGTCTCAGCGCACTAAAAACACATACATATATATTAATCTAAATTTTTTATTAAATTAAATTAAATTACATTCACATTTACGAGGAAGAGTACGATTTATCATTTATTGGTGGCATTTTGTAAATCACTAACACTTTCGTTGCACACGTGTATGGTTAAGATAGCGAGTCACGTCTGAAATCGGAATCCAATTACTTATTCCTCTACTGTCACATACTCTCTCTTCCCCTTCCTCCTTAAGCACAAATTCCAATGAATTTCACTTATTTTGTTACTGCTAAAACCGGTTCACCGGGGAACGATATATCAGTCTTCGAGCACTAACACTGGTTTTCGGTTCCTCAGGAAGAAGAAGAAGAAGCAAGATAACCACCGGGGCAGTGTCCTTGAGACAGAAGGAAACGACCATGGATTGTTTTGCTCATTTCCTTCCGGTAACGATCCGGTGATTCTGAAGCCATCCAGATTCGCTCTCCGATCTGATCACATCCCAAGGTTATACAGTGTCCACTTCAAACGGCGCCGCAGCCGCTATTATTATCCTGCACACCTCTCACTTCGTTTTCTACATATTGCAGGTACCACGGCGTGGTGAAGGATAAGAAGAGAGGGGAAATGGCGAATAAGGTTTCGAATTTTTCTGATTTAATCCAACGAGTGGCAGCTTCCTGCTTGCTCCACCCGCTTGCCGCCGGAAGGCAGGATGCTGGGGATGTAGTCGAGGACGAGGGAAAAGTGTATGAGTACGAGACGGATGAGCAGGAGGAAGAAGACTATGAGGAGGAGGAAGTAGACATGGCGGAGAAGAAAGGGAGGGTGAAAGGTTGGGGTCAGGAGAAGAAAATTAAAAGCGGAATGGTGGCAACGGAGAGAGTGATGGAGATGGAGATGTTGATGAATGAAGTGTTTGATTCAGTTTCGGCTATGAAGAAAGCATATGTAAATTTACAAGAGGCGCACTGTCCGTGGGATCCGGAGAGGATGCGGGTGGCGGATGTTGCGGTGGTCGGAGAGTTGAGAAGGTTGGGGGTTTTGAGAGAGAGATTTAGGAGGTGCGTTAGTGTTAATGGCTACGGAGGGAAAAAGCGACTTAATGGTGTCGGTGGAGGAGTGTCGATGTTAAGGGAGGTGGTGGCGCCGTATGAGGCGGCGGTGGATGAACTGAAGAGAGAGGTGAAGGCGAAGGAAGCGGAGGTGGAGAATCTAAAGGAGAAGCTGAAGGGCCTTAGTAGCAGCCTGAGCAATGGGAATGGGAATGGGAATGGGAAGAAGGGAAAGTCTCAGTCGAAGAGGAAAGTCAGCTGCAGTCAAGCTGCTCAAGGTAAATTACTATCCTGGGCTTCAATCACCATTCATTACCATGATTAAAAAACGGGGTAAAATGTTTTTTTTTTTAATTTGACCAAAGCTGTTTTATATGAATCAAAATTTTGATTTGGATTAAATATTTGAAATTGACTTTCACATCGTTTATAACCTCTATATGTAAATTTGGCAGTTATATCAGCAATCCAGTGTCTACGTTCAATTTTGTACCATAATCTGAAATAAATTTCAAAATTTTAAAAATTTTAGTGTAATTTAATTAAAAAAATATAAATTGATTCTGATACTATGCCAAATTTTAGTATAATTAATTCATTTACCTTTAAAAAACGTGTCTTTAGAAAATATGTACATGAGGTCATATCCGTAATTAACCAAGCTCAGCATTTTTTCACACCAACCTTTACGCATCAGCTTTGTAATTTTTGTATGATCTAGTAAATTATTAGCTGGGGGTCACCAAACAAGTTTAGCTCAGTTTATGATTAATAATATAGACTGAATTATAGTTAAGAAATTTGCATATATTGTATTCATTTATGTTAATTAGGATATGATATATAAATTTCAAACCTTTTGAATTGCTTGTAACAGTTGCACTAGCTCCAGCACTAGATCTTTTTGAAGCAACAATGAACCAGGTGAAAGAGACCTCCAAGTCCTTCACATTGCTCCTCCTGTCTCTCATGCGCTCTGCCCATTGGGATATTGCTGCGGCTGTCCGATCCATTGAAGCAGCCGCAGCAACCACGGATAATAGAACCACCACCAACATCACTGCTATTGCCTCCACTATTGTGACCCACCATGCCAAGTATGCTTTGGAGTCCTACATTCTGCGAAAATTATTTCAAGGCTTTGATCATGAGACCTTCTACATGGATGGCAGCCTCTCGTCGCTCTTGAACCCGGACCAGTTCCGCCGCGACTGCTTTACTCAGTACAGAGACATGAAGGCAATGGACCCAGTTGAGCTGCTTGGAATCTTGCCAACTTGTCACTTCGGAAAATTTTGCTTCAAGAAATATGTTGCCATTGTTCATCCAAAAATGGAGGA
>CATIWF010200289.1:0-131283 GCA_949630135.1 Balakata baccata
TGTGCATCCGCTTCGGACAAGAACATGGTGTGTTGTTATTATTGTTTAGCTTTCAGCCTTTGACTAGTCAACTACTTAACCCTTTTCTCTAGCAGGCTTGATTTCTGGTTCTTTTGACACCAAATTCATGGTGAGCTAAACCAGTCATCTCTATTCAAACCAAAATAATAATAATTATTATTATTATTTATATATACTGGATGTAAATAAATTACCTTCCTATTAATTATGATATATAATAATTATTATTATTATTTATACATACTGGATGTAAATAAATTACCTTCCTATTAATTATGATATTTAGTAAGCATTTATTCTCGTTTAATTTATAAATAATTACTCGATGACATCAATTATAAATTATTATCATATATATAATACTTATTATTTTATATACATAACACTTTAATTATAATTTTCTTAAAAAAACACTTTATAATTAGATTAGTCCATATAATTAATACTCATTCATAAATCTAATTAATTTAGGCGAGAAAAAAAACCATCCTTTTTTAAACTATTTAGTGACCCACTCAATAAATTAAGTGCTTTTAACTTTACAATTTTTGCGCTACTATATGTAGAAGTTTTACAAAATTATGTGATATTACATATAAATTTAAACTCTAACTACACATACATTATTTTTTTGGTAGTATTAATCAAAATCTTACAAATCAACAAATGAATAAAATATGCAAGACATTTTTAAATTTAATCATTAATATTTAACATTATTGGAGACATAATAATGTGTGAAATTCTCGGATTTGAAATATCTAATGGGACTTTTGTTTACCAAAATATTGTTTGTATAGAGACTGACGCACACTTGCTAGTTGCTAGCTCGAAACCAAACACTTGACAGTCTCTAACAAAGGGTTAGAGCGATTTGAAGTACGTAGTTGAGATGGAATTACTCATAAAGTTAATAGAAATTACACAGTATGGCGTATCTCAAGAAATCTCTCCTCTCACACACACTGTCTCCCTTTAAAAATTCTATTTTCTCTAATTTTTGTAAGTTTCGAATCCGAGAGACTTTTAATATGAGAAGCAAACTTCTATGCCACTATAACACACTGACCTCAACTTTAAAAACCCTATTTAAATACACCTTCTTTCCCCACTTCTTTCTCCCATGCAGCTCTTCTCTCCGCAGTAATATTTAATTTTCTCTTTTCTTTCTTCTTAATTTACTTCTTCCTTCAAACCCTTCATCATCACTTCTTCCATATTTCTTGTTTGAGCTGCTCTTACTGAAACTATCTTTCTTTCTTTCTTTTGTTCATAAAATTATCACAATAATCAAGATGTCTGGCAGAAGATCTCGATCAAGACCATCTTCAGCTACTTCAAGAATCACTGATGATCAGATCCTTGATCTTGTTTCTAAGTTGCAACAGCTTCTTCCTGAGATTCGCAATCGCCGTTCCGACAAGGTTTCTAAATTACTTCACTACTTTATTAAACTTCCTTTTTATATGTCAATCTTTAATTTCTTTCTATTGATACCTTAACAACAGGTTCTCTTGCCTTTTAGTAACTCAAGTAAATATTGAATTTAGAGTTAAACTTCTCATTCAATCTTGAAAGTTCTTTCATAAGGCCACCAAAAGGAAACCTGAACTAGGAAAAGGAGGAAAAAAGAAAAATTAGGAAAATGCAGAACGCATATTGAAGTGAGGTGCAATTTTGTTACAGTGAAGTTTCAAGACGAATTAAATTTATTTTAATCCATTGAATAAATTTGAAGAGAATCTCATATCGAGAGTTTTGGGTATTGAAGAAATACTTATATATAAAATTATAGTGCAATTAACTTCAAATTAACTTAATTTATATTGAAGCAACGGTGAATCCATAATTGTCTAAGTCCAGAACCCATCCAGTTCTAATGGATGTAAATGTTTGACAGATAAACCAGTTTAGTTCAAGACATTTTTGTTCTCCTGCATTTTTGTAAAGTTTGATTTAACTAGTTCAATTTCATGGGATTAATTAGCTATTAATAGACCATATATAAAGAAGAAATAAATTAATTTAATCAACCAACTGAATTCTGAATTTTCGATTTTTACCAAAATAAAAAGAGAAATTGTTTTACAGGTTTCAGCTGCCAAGGTTTTACAGGAGACGTGCAACTATATCAGAAGTTTGCACAGAGAAGTTGATGATCTTAGCGAGCGGCTATCCGAGCTACTGGCGACTGCAGACACTGCCCAAGCTGCCATAATCAGGAACTTACTTATGCAATAGATTTAATTAAAAATGTACTTCTAGTCTCGCTTCTTAATTTTCTATTTCTCCAATTTAATTTCTATAAGAAAATTATCATGACAAGAGAGTACTGATGAACATATATTGTAGCGCTCGTTTAATGATTATAGCATCCTTTTTGCAAGCTTTGTCAGGCTCTAAGGACTATAATAAAAATGCTTCCATTTTGCTGACTCTGAACTTACCGATTTCTAACTCATCATGGATTGGATCTACTAAAGATTGGATGTGGATATCACCCTTTTATCAAGAAAACTCTCTCTCCATATATATTTATTGGACCGAACTCTAGGGTATGTACTCTAATGGCATAAAATGTTTAGCTCTTTACAAATAATTTCACGTCCCAAATCCAACAGAAAAAAAAGTGGTTGAGCTGAAATTGGAGTGTCTTGTGTGGTGCGAGCGAGTTTATGAATAAATAGTAAGCACTAAACTCATTTCCCAAAACAAAAACAAAAAGAGAAAGGGCATCTAGAAAGAAGAAAGCATATACACATATAGAGAAAAGGCTGAATTATCTAAAAATTCTTAATTTTTTTTCTCTCCCAACAAATTTAGCACTACTTTATCTTAATTATAAGATAATATATATATATACTTTTTAATTTTTTTTAATAAATCTAGCTTCCAAAAAAAATATTATAGAATACCGACATAGAAACCAAAATTTTAAAAAAATAATTAAAAATTTTGAATCATCCGGCTAAAACAATAAATCAGCAAAGTCAATTTACCAAAAAGGTCACAAACTTTAATATTTTTAATAATTTTAACTCTAAATATCAATAATTACAAAAGAGTATGCAATTTTTACTATTTTTCAGCAACAACAAAAAGTGTAAAAATATCACCACTTCCAAAAAATTTTCCATCATTTTCTTTCACTTAAAAATTGAGGATTGTTAAGCCATAGATCTCTACTCTGCTGACTAACTGTATCCTTCATTTCTTAGCTGAGCATCTCCTCATGCTACAAAAAGCCCCAAAGATGCAAACCCCAAAACCCATCTTTGTTCTTTTGATTTTCATTAATGTAGCAGCTATAGTGACTTCCAAATCCACAATTGAACCATGCTCCAACAATGATTCCTGCAGTGCTCTGCTTGGCTGCACATTCTACACGGATCTCTATGAAAGAAATTTTTAAATAGATCGGATTTACTATATCATATATAAATTAAACCAATCATATAAAAATAAAATAATTAAATTCATGTTATTGTATAATTAACTTGTTCTAATAGACTTGTTCTACTAAAAAAATTTTTTCTCTCTACGTCTCCCTCCCTCTTTCAAATTGACCCCATAGCTATCCTTCTTTCTCTTTCTAAAATTTTTACAGAAATATCTATTGCAACCCCATCCCTCGTTTCTCACCATAGCAGCCACAACAGTCCTACTGTAAACTTATTACTATTGTCAAAATATTCATGCCAAATCTGCAGATCCACATGGATTTTCAATAATTTATTTTTTTCTCTTAAAAAATAAAAAAATTTCCCCCTCTTACCGTACGTATTTTTCTGGTTTCAATAACTCCCAAAAAAAAAAAAAGTATCTTGTGTGATGCGAATTTATGAATAAATAGTAAGCAGCAATTGCCTGATCAGTGCCTCCCATTGAACTCAGTTCCCAAAACGAAAAAAAAAAAGAAAAAAAGGGCATCTAGAAAGAAAAAAGTATATTATTCATAGAGAAAAGTACAGAGATCTAGGTACTCCTCACCATATGTAGCTTCTGTGTTCTTCTCCTTTTTGGTAATTGGGGAGTATGGGCCTTTCTCCCTTATGCACTCTCAAAGTCGAACATCCACAAAAGCTGCAAGCAGATAACCACCATTCACTTTGTATTCCACACTCTCTCTCTTTTTATGATAATAAACTATAGAAATAAATTCATTCTTTGAAATTAATCTTTATTATCCAAAGGATCAAAAATATTCTAAAAAAAAATTTTGATGTGAATTTTATTAAATCAGTAGATTTTAATTTTTTCACTTTTCCATTTGCTTTAACTTCAATCATTAATTATTTTTGATTTTTTATATTTTAGAACGTCTATAAAAAATTTACTTTTTATTGTTTGTCTTTAAAATTGCATGCACTCCAATAATACTACTTATCTCACTCTCTATTTTAATTTTTTTATTAATACAACTATCTAAAAAAATGTAGAGATAGAGTGAGAGAAGGAAAGAGAGACAAAAAACAAAAAGGAAGAAAAAAAAAATAAAACGTTACTTAGACGCTTTTTGTAGCTCTTAAATCTGAAGAAAAATAATGTAAATTTTAAATAGTGAGATATATAAAGAATATAACATAGAGACTATTGGAAGATATGAAACTTTCTAAATCTAGGTAAAGAATAAAATATGGAGGTTGTTGGGATACTCTAACAATTAATATGTTTTTTAAAGGTTGAGAATTCTTTGAAACAAATTATATTATGGATCTCGTTCTATATTATAATATAGACCAAAATCCATTTACATATGCAAAAAAAAGAAAGCATTTTAGGTAATGCGAGATTTATTTGGATGTGCTTCTTCATTTATTAGCTCTTTCTTATATATAGGAAAGTGATATTTTTTGGGATAGTTTTTGAATTTTAAATTTGTAGTTTCATATTACAATATAGACAGTGCATATTATTATTTATTTTTGGGAAATGAGTATGCATTATTTGTTATACATAAATATAGTCATTTTCTAATGAATACTATATAAATCTATTAATAGCAGTGACTATTCACACATTGCAATTTTTGTCTCAATTTTTTGTTGAGTTTTGAGATAAAAAAAATATAATATCAATTAAATTAAATACAAAAAGAAATGAAATGAACATTTATTAGTAAAAGAAATGAATATTTAGTAATAAACTAATGAATCTACATTTTATAACAAATGATTTTTTTTTGTTATGTTTTGAGTTTATTCGAAGAGAATTTAATGGATTCATGCCTATAAATTAAAATAAAAAAATAATATAATAATCATTGAATTAAATACATAAATAAATAAATGAAATGAAACTTTTAATGATAAACTAATGAACATTTACTTTATTTTTAATGAATTTATAGTTTTATAACAAATGAACATGTTTCAATAAATTAATAAATATTTTACTCTACTACTAATGAATCTACAATTTATAATAAATGAACTTATAATTTCTAAACTATAGTTTACAAAAAAATGAATATTTACTAATAAATTAATAAACTTTTACTTTATTCATAATAAATTTACAATCTTATAATAAATGAATATTTCTTAATAAACTAACGAATATACCTACAAATAGATAATAAATATTTACAAAATTGTTACAGTGTATTTTGTAATTATGTAAGTTTATTTTATTTATAAAACTATTATATTCTCTCACAAATACCCTCGTTTATAATACTACATGAACTGGAGGTCCATGCTCTACGTCTCCTTCTTGTTGAATGCCCGTTAAAAAGTCCATACTAATCCCCTCCAACTTTGCAATTATTATATTTTTGAACTCGGTATATATAGTATTATGAATGAACTAAATTTCATCATATGTGTAAGAAGTGGTAACAGTTTTATAATAAATTAAACTTATACAATTATCAATCATGTGTTATTAAATAAATGTCCATTAGTTTATTAAAAAAAATTCATTAGTTTATTAAAAAATGTTTATTAGTTTATTGCGAAAATTTATTACAAATAAACTGAAAATATTTATTACAAATAAAATAAAATTTCATTAGTTTATTGAAAAAAGTTCATTACATCCTTAAAAAGGTTTATTACAAATAAAATAAAATTTCATTAGTTTATTGAAAATGTTCATTGTCAATAAATTGAAAAAATTCATTAGTTTATTAAAAAAAGTTCATTACGAATAAACTGAACAGATTCGTTATAAAATGAACTAAAGGTTCATTAATTTATTGAAAAATATTCATTAGTTTATTAATAAACGTTCATTTTTTATATTATTACAGATTCATTTTTTTCTCTGTGTACTTAATTTAATAGATATTTTTTTGTATTTTTATTTATAGATATGAATTCATTGAATTCTCTTAAAAAAATTCAAAACGTAACAAAAAAAATCGAGATAAAATACATCGAAAAAATAGCAAATCAAGATAAATAATATCTTTAAATGCAAAATAACTGTTGATTTTGTTTTAAAATAAAATAAACATTTATCAATAAACTAATGAATTTTTTACTACTAAACTAATGAACATATATCAATAAATGAATCTAAATTTATTTTATTTATAAAATTGTCATCGTATCTTTTACACGTATTTGATCCATCTTACAATATAAATATGGTCTAGGATATAATTTGCAAACTTTCAGTGCCTTTTTTTTTTCCTTGAGCAGTAGCTATTCCCTTAAACGTCGTCGTAATTATTCAGTTAAACCTCCGATTAAAACGACGTCGTAGTTATCAACGAGCCACCAATCAAAGCTAAGCTTCCTATTGTCGGGAACGGGAAGGCACGAGCAAAGTACCTGTAAAGTTCATAGCGTCAGCTACTCCTTGTTTAGGAGCTTTGGTTGCGAAATTTAATCAATCCTCTCAGGTATACAATCTCTTTCTTTTGATCTCTCAAAAATCCACGCTGCTCCGCAAAAGTGGCGGTGGTGGATGAGGAGTATCATTTCGTAAGGAAGTTTTTTATGCCGGCGCATGTCCTCTGCAGATAACCGCACGCTAATTGCTTTGATCTTCATATGTTTAAAATAAAATTATTTATTTATTTTGCAGCATTTGATCCTTATTATATATTTGTTCTTGATGGATTGTAGCTGCGATTTGATATTTGAAAGTTGAGGATATGGTATTGGTATTAGCTCTAGGGGATTTACATATTCCCCATAGAGCATCTGATCTGCCTGCGAAGTTCAATTCAATGCTTGTTCCTGGCAAGATTCAGCACATCATTTGCACTGGCAATCTTTGTATCAAAGTACGTCTCTATTTAAGTGCAACTGGGTTTGTGGGTTTGTGTTTTCCTCTTCTATCTTTTGCTTTGTCTGTAATTTTTGTGTTATTTCCTGCTTCATTGCTAAGAAAATAAGGATTCAAACAAAGATCTTTGGATCTTTGGTTTTTGCTCCATCTGAGATTGAAGTTGAACTTATTCCTACGAATTTGTTAGGTGTTTTCATGTTCATAATATCATATATGCAAAACACATAAGAGACTTCATTATCAGCATTTTGATGATGCGTCCCAACCAAGGATCAAAATGCATAAAGTTCTATGAAATCACAATAGATTACTTGGGGTTGGTATGTTTTTGAAGTCTGTAATTTTGCCCTTGCTTGAATTGCAATAGATTATAATCCACTAGTTATTTGGAATTTATCTGTCTTGCGATGCATCAACAAGGAAAATGGCAGCAGGAATTATTAAAATATGCTTGTGATATATAACTAGATATAGAAATGGGTTAATACACTTGTATTAGGGGAAAGCCTTGCAGCATATCTGTCTGATTCTTTTAAAAGTCTCTTTGGTCATTTAAAGCTCGTATTATCTGTTGTACATGCACAATTTTTTCTTCCCTACTGTGGGAATTTCATTTTCCTTAATGTGTTAGGAGCTGTTACTCTGTTAGACTTGATGATTCTCATTGGTGATCTGAATTGACTCATCATTACAGTTAAGCCCCGCTGATGATATTTTTTTAAGAGACTTAATAATCTGGAACTTTCACTTCAGTTTGATACTTGCTTGTTTACACTTATAATTTTTCTATTTTGATCTTTGAGTCATGTAACTGTACTTGTAAATCCTTAAGATTGCACCGCTGCTGTGCTGGCATGTCTTTAATTTCGTGCTTAAAAAGTAACAAGTGCTTGTGCTAAGCGTTTAGGCATAAATGTGTATTAGTCTATTAGAAGAGGGTGAATGGTCACCATCACCATGCTGAAATTATTTTTACATTTGTTTTAACCATCTTTCAAGATAATGCAAATCCATGATAACAATTAAAAAAACTTAAGTACTTCAAATAGAATTACTAAACTGTCTTGCTCTGACTTAGAATCTTCTAATGAGTCCAGGAAGTTCATGACTATTTGAAGACTCTTTGTCCTGACTTGCACATTACTCGAGGTGAATATGATGAAGAGATGGGATATCCAGAAATAAAAACGCTTACAATTGGTCAATTCAAGTTGGGACTTTGCCATGGTCATCAGGTCTGATTATCTTCTCTCTCTCCCTCTCTGTATCCTCTTTGACATGGCAAATCTATAGATTCTTGTGGTGTTAAACCAGTCTGATTATCAGGTCTACTGATTGCTACTTCCTCTTGAATTAATCCCAATTCAAAAAATGAATTTTGAATTGGGAATAAATGTTATGTTATATGCAGACAAGCAGAGTGTATAGTCTGGGGGAAAAGATGGGGAGGAGAGAGGTATTAAGAGATATGGATGGGTAGCAGACTAATGAATTATGGGGTTTTTTCTCTGGTGAAGCGCATTATTGTGGCCATCACTATGTTCTCATATGAATTTAACTTTTGTACAAAGCCAATTTTTCTTTTATTATTTTGTGTTTGATATTTAATCTCTGTCCAAGAGTTCCATATCCACTACTCTGATTTGAAACTAAATAGTGAATAACATTTGTAAAATACTGGGATTCCCGCTCAAAATCAATTGCCGCTGTCCATATATGCAAGAGTGGGAAAAAGATAGAGAGATGAGGTAGATAGGCCACTTTCTATCTGAAGGATTTTGGCCAGCTATTTGAACATAATGCCTTCAGTTTTTCTTTCATGTATTTCTGAAACGGTTATGATTTTGGCTTGATGTTTTAAAGGTTATTCCATGGGGGGACTTGGACTCACTAGCAATGCTCCAGAGGCAGCTTGATGTAGATATACTAGTTACTGGTCATACCCATCAATTCACAGCCTACAAACATGAGGGAGGTGTCGTCATAAACCCAGGATCTGCTACAGGTGCCTACAGCAGCATTACCTATGATGTCAATCCCAGCTTTGTCCTAATGGATATCGATGGCCTACGTGTCGTAGTTTACGTCTATGAGCTCATTGATGGAGAGGTTAAAGTTGACAAGATTGATTTCAAGAAAACTACTACAACTCAATCTAGTCATTGAAGATGAGGCTTTACATGCTTATAGTTTGGATTACCTGAGAATCTGATCAATCTGTAATCTGTGATCCACCGTGTGTGTATGTTTGAGCGGTGGAAGCTAATGGTTCACATATGATTTTGGTTTAAATATAGGGAATAATTCTAGATTCTCTTTTCTTGGTTTCCACAGGATTTGAGTGGGCTGTGATGTATGCAAGACACGAAATTCCTTATTCCGTGGATGTTCGCTCTTGGTTTTACCTGTACAACGGATTAGGAGATTTTTATGAAGCTGAATACTTTTGTAAGAAGCAACTTTTCCCTTGCTAATTTGAACACAGACCAGATTCTATATGGGTTGTTGAATAAATGAACAAAAAATAGCTTTAAAGGGAGGAGAGATGTTCAAGGCCGAATATATGCAGAAAATTTGGTGTGTAAAGTTTATAAGATTTGACATTTGCAGGTGGTTCAATATGGTAAGATTGATAATTTTGGATACCACGTTGAATAAATGGATTTTTGACTTTCAAAAATTAGATTGAAAAAGGAATTCATCTCAAAAATTAGATTAAAGATGGAATGATGTTCAAGTCATTATAAAGAATTTGAATTTTATAATTAGCGGATGTTGAATATTTAAACGAATGCAAATCTTCAAGGATCAAACTAATATATATAATCTAAAACCTACATATAATGGACAAACACCATTGGATTTCAACCAAATCCGAATGCACATAGGATGAT
Organism: Balakata baccata; assembly: GCA_949630135.1. Classification (NCBI taxonomy): domain Eukaryota; kingdom Viridiplantae; phylum Streptophyta; class Magnoliopsida; order Malpighiales; family Euphorbiaceae; genus Balakata; species Balakata baccata. Next base: position 10,158 of record CATIWF010200289.1, read on the forward strand.
AAAGATGTGAACAAGGCAGGCGAGTAGCTTCTGAACCAATCAAAAGCTGCTGCAAACAAATCACACACTCATGCATCTCCACTTCACTGCCATGATCAACGACGCTCACTTTCTCTAGAGCATCAATCGACGACTCACTTGCCGGCATTACATTCAACACTGCGCCAGCATCATCATCATCCATATTCGACCTAACATGAATTTCATGGTGGTTTTCTTCATGAAGTCAGCGGCCCACTGTGAGATAATCAGTTATTTATTTATTTTCATTAAATATAAAATTAGGTTTAATAAAATTAAGTTTAATAATCCTATTGGTTAAGAGAGATTTAAAGCAACTGTACATTGATGAAATTTAGTTTTAAAAATGGTACTCTCCAACCCAAGAACGCAAGTTTTTCTCCCCATCGAGAAAACATCTCTGCATAAAGAAATCAAAGGTTTAAAAGGGAGAAACACAGTTTCATCCACGAATTTCGTGATTGATCTTCTTCTACAAATTTATTAATCATGAATCAAGGTATGTATCTTTTTCCATTGATGTACAGAGTTCTAAGATTTTAGGAATTAGGATTATGCATAATTGTTTTGCATAAATCAAAGAAATAATCTTACAATTGGTTTAGAATTTTGTGATTTTCCTAGTATTGAAAGTTCTGGTATAATTTTATATACTGTTGATCTACGAAATTAAGAGAAATAGAAGAAGAATGACGAAAGGGACAATTTATGGTTGTCGTTACTTTAAGTTTCCTGGAAACATTATTATTATTATTATTATTTTTTATTACGCCGATTGATTTCGTTTCCTTGAATGCTATCTGTGGCTTTTATGTCATACATGATTTGTTTGTATGAAGATGAAGTCATGAAAATTATAATTATTTTCAAATATGATGATGTTAGGTATTGTGACAGTAAAGTTGATTTGTTGAGCCAAGTATTTTGCTATACAGATTGTTGAACTTTTGTTAATTTCTTTAGTTTTGCCATTTTTCTTAATTAAGGACAACATAACAGATTTTGGTTATTCCTTTCGTAAATTAGCAAGGGATGCAGTCAATTGAAATGAAAAGCAATAAAATATTGGCTTTTGAATTCAAAGTTTTGGCCATATAAAATGCTTCCATATATTTCAGTTATTTTATAATAATAATAATAATAATAATAATAATAATAATAATAATTAATGATTATTAAGTTCATTCGAAATAATTGTTATGGCTATTTTAATTGATATATATGGTATGAATAATTTGTTAGTTAGCAAACTAGCCAAATTAGAAGGTTTTCATCGATATCAAGTAATTAAAATTTCAATTACTCATGGTAATGTGATACCATTAATGATATGACGTTATGATATTTAAATTTTTTTAGAGTAAGTATATTGAAGTTTATTGACTATAAAATATTTAAGGATCACCCAAAGATTGATTAGTTATTTTATAGTCAAGAACATAGATGTGGTTAATTAGTATACTTTATTTGATATGTTTAGCATATCCAACGATAGCAAGCATGTCAAGTTAGGGTTATATACCAATTATATGAAATTGAGCATCAATTATGTTTATTATAGTGCATTATTGGATCACTCAAAGGAGAACTTCAATGTACACTTATGTCTATGTGACTAATATCTGAATTTGTATTATATGTTAAAAGTTTATGACTCAAAGCATTAATGCATAAGCATTGTATTCTATTTGACGCATTTAACTATGTTTCTCTTCATTCACAAGCTACGTCTATTGTGAAATTTAATGGGCTTAACTTTTTTGAATGGTCTAAACAAATTCAGTTTCACTTAGGTATTATGAATTTTGATTCAGCCCTCCTAAATAATGAGCTTACTGATCTCATTAATGATAGCACTACAGAACAGAGATCTTTCTATAATGCTTGGGAAAGATCAAATAGATTGAGCTTAATGTTTGTGCGAATGACTATTATTGAGAACATTAAGTCAACGATTCCTAAAACTAACAATGCAAAGGAATTTATGAAATCTGTTAAAGGTATGTCCCACTCTAACACAACCGATAAGTCAATTGTAGGGACACTTATGAGTAACGTTAACTACCATGAAGTTTGATGGTTCTTGTACCATGCATGAGCACTTTACTGAAATAGTAAATATAGTAGCAAGATTGGAATCCATGGGAATGAAAGTGGAAGAAAGTTTCCTTATGACATTCATCATGATCTTCTTGCCTCATCAGTATGGACCATTCCAAATCAATTATAACACAATTAAGGATAAATGGAATGTGACTGAATTGCAAACTTTGCTAATTCAAGAGGAAGCAAGGCTGAAGAAACAAGGGAACCATTCCATTAATCTCATGGGTCAGCCAGGAGCTAATAAGAAGAAACCAGGAAAGCAGAATGGAAAGGGGAATAAAGGACCATTGAAGGTTAATAAGTCATCTTCCCAAATCCACAAGAAGGAATCAAAGAAAGTTGTGTATCATTTTTGTGGAAAGCTTGGACACTACAAGAAAGACAGCAAAAAACATAATGCATAGTTCGAAAGTAAAGGTAAGCCTAGTGCTTTCGTATGTTTCGAACCAAATTTGGCAAAAGTTCCTTATAATACTTAGTGGATTGATTCTGGTTGTACTACTTATGTTTCAAATGCGATGCAGGAATTCCTTACGAACCAAACTATAAACACAAATTAAAATTTTGTGCTTATAGGAAACTGAGCCAAAGCTCCAGTTGAGGCCATTAAAACTTATCGTTTGATTTTAGATACTGGACATCATTTAGATCTTTTTCAAACTCTTTATGTTCCTTCTGTTTCTCGTAATTTGATTTCTTTATCAAAACTTGATACAGTTGGATACTTTTTTAAATTTGGAAATGGATGTTGCAATTTGTTTAAGAATAATAGTTTTATTGGTTTTGGTATTCTTTATGATGATTTATATAAATTAAAGCTTGATAATTTATTTGCTAAGACTGTTTTGATCTTGCATCATAATGTTGGTACAAAACGTGGTTTGGTTGATGAAAATTCAACTTACTTGTGGCATAAATGTTTGGATCACATATCCAAGGAAATGATACAAAGATTGGTAAAGAATGAAATCCTTCCCAATTTGGATTTTACCGATCTTGGTATTTATGTAGATTGTATTAAGGGAAAACAAACAAAACAAAAAATAAAAAAGAAAGCCACAAGAACTACATAGTTCCCTGAACTTATACACACCGATATATGCAGACCTTTTGATGCTCCATCTTTTGGTGGAGAAAAGTATTTCATCACTTTTATTGATGATTTTCATGTTATGAGTACTTCTATTTATTACATGAAAAATCTCAATCGATAAATGCCCTATAGGTATTTATCACTAAGGTTGAAAGACAATTAGATAAAATAGTAAAAACTATGAGATCTGATAAAGGTAGTGAATATTATGGAAGGTATGATGAAAATGTACAATGTCGAGGTTCATTTACTAAATTCCTTGAAAGGCATGACATTTGTGCTCAATACACAATGCTAGGTGAACCACAATAAAATAGTGTTGCAGATGACATAATAATACTTTAATGGACATAGTTAAGAGCATGTAAAGCTATTCTTATTTACCCTTATCTTTTTGGATGTATGCTTTGAAAACTGTCATGTACTTATTGAACAGGTTTCCTAGTAAGGCAGTTCCAAAAACTCCTTTTGAACTATGGATAGGAAGAAAACCTAGTTTAAGGCACCTACATATTTGGGGCTGCCCGGTTGAAGTGAAGATCTATAATCCACATGAAAAGAAATTGGATTTAAGAACAACCAGTGGTTTCTTCATTGGTTATCCAAAAAAATCAAAAGGGTACATATTTTATTGTCCTAGCCATAGTATAAGAATTGTTCAAACTAGAAATGCGAGGTTTATTGAGAATGGTGAAATCAGTAGGAATGCAGAACCACGTGAGGTGGAAATTCAAGAAGTTAGGGTAGAGATTCATTTGCCTCAAATTTCTTCTCAAGTTGTTGTTCCCACAGTTGTTCAATGAAACAAAATACAAGAACAACAATTGAATGATGAAACACCTCATAATGAAGTTGTTATTGATGAACTTGCAGTAGATGAACCACAAAAGCCAAGATTAAGAAGATCTGAAGGGCAAAAAAAGATCTGCTATACCTGATGATTGTGTGGTTTATTTACAGGAGTCAGAATTTGACTTAGGAATTGAAGATGATCCAGTTTCATTTTCACATGCCATGGATAGTAAAGATTCTGAGAAATAGTTAGATGCCATAAAAGATGAGATGAAATCAATGGAATTTAGATGAAAAAGACCAATATGAAGGATGTAAAAATTGTCTTTCTAAATGGAATTCCTTTAACTTCACTAAATGGATGTGAAAACTGCCTTTCTAAATAGGAATTTAGATGAAGAAGAACAACTTGAAGGTTTTGCAGTTAAAGGAAAAAAACATATGGTGTGTAAACTTAAGAAGTCAATATACGGACTTAAACAAGCCTCACAACAATGGTATCTCAAGTTCAATGATACCATCACTTCTTTTGGATGTAAGGAAAATATTGTTGATTGATATATATATATATATCTGAAGGTTAATGGGAGCAAGTTTATAATTTTGATTCTATATGTTGATGATATTTTGCTTGCTATAAATGATCTTGGCTTATTACATGAGACCAAGAGATTTCTTTCTAAGAGTTTTGAAATGAAAGATATGGGTGAGGCATTTTATGTGTTCAGAATTGAAATATTTTGTGATAGATCATAAGGAATGTTGTGGTTGTCTCAAAAGGGATATATCAATAAAGTTCCAGAAAGATTCAAGATGGAAAGGTGTTCATCAAGTGTTGTTCCAATTCATAAATGAGATAAATTCAGCATAATGCAACGCCCAAAGAATGAATTGGAACACAAAGAAATGGAACGGATTTCATATGCTTCTATTGTTGGTAGCTTAATGTATGCTCAGACTTGTACTAGACTAGACATTATTTTTGGTGTTGGAATGCTGTCAGATATTAAAGTAATCTAGGAATAGATCATTAGGAAGCTACAAAGAAACAAAGGATCATATGCTCACTTATAAAAGATCTGATCATCTAGAAGTAATAGGTTATTCATATTCAGATTATGCTGGAAGTGTTGATGTAAGAAAATCAACATTTGGCTACTTGTTCCTATTAGTTAGAGGAACAATCTCTTAGAAAAGTGCGAAGCAGTCTGTCATTGCTGCATTGACCATGCAAGCAGAATTTGTAGCATGCTTTGAGGCTACTGTTCATGGATTATGGCTGTAAAATTTTATTTTAGAACTTGGAATTGTCGACAGCATAGCCAAGTCGTTGAAAATTTATTGTGATAACTTTGCAGCATTATTCTTCTCTAAAAACGACAAGTATTCAAAAGGTGCTAAGCATATAAAATTGAAATACTTTGCTGTTAAAGAAGAAGTTCAAAAACAAAGAGTGTCAATCAAACATATTAGCACAAATCTCATAATTGTGGATCTGTTAATAAGAGGATTGCCACCAAAGACATTTAGTGCACAAGTCGAGAGGATAGGCATTACTGAGAACCATTACTAATTGTTTAATTATGATTTATGATCTTAATGAATTTAACACTCTGAGACCATTTAGTTTGTGTTTCTGACATTTTAATGCATCCTGTTTTATTATGTTGATTGTTGTATATACATGAATGAATTATATTAACGTAACATGATTTTTCTTTGATAAAGACATTATTATTGGACCATAATGATGATCTCTATTACAGATCATATTGAGTTTATAATTAATATTGTGATACATAGAAGAAACTATGTCGATCTAATGATATACAACCGCTATGATTCTTATTAATTTTCTACTTAATAATGATTTACGGTTTGACCAATTTATGAAAGGATTTAGCTTAGACTATGCATATTATGATCATGTATTAAATCATTAAGTTAAATATGTCACATGGCCAAGTGGGAGAATGTTGGTTTTCTTCATGAAGTTAGTGGGCCATGTTAAATAATCAGATATTTATTTATTTTTATTAAATATAAAATTAAGTACTAAAATTCTATTGGCAACTGTACGTTGATATAATGTCAGTTTTAAAAGAATTAAAAAAACTAGTCTTTTTTTTAACCCAAAAACGTAAGTTTTTCTCTCTAACAAGAAAACCTCTCTGCATAAAGAAATCAGAGGTTTAAGAGGGAGAAAAACATGTTCATCAAAGAATTTTGTGATTGATCTTCTTCTACAAATTTATTAGTCATGTATCAAGGTATGTATCTTTTTTCATTAATGTGTATTGTGAAAATCACAAAGTTCTAAGATTTTAGAAATTAAGGTTATGCATAATTGTTTTGCATAAATCAAAGAAATAATCTCACATTTCAACTCTCAAACGTAGAATCTTTCGGCTCTTAAGATCTTCACTGCTCACTGTTCTTCTTGCGCAGTCCAGAATCGGATCGATCAACACACCACCATTATCCTCATGCACAGGAACATTCATTTCAAGAAGAAGATATCATGCAGGGCTGATCTTGACGTTTTTTCATTTAGCAACATGCCACGAACTGTTATCAGTGGTGTGTATGCCCTAATGCATTCACAGCTTTTTATATATATTAATTTTTATACCACAATAGACACATGTATATTTCACATTCATAATAAATAAATATTCAAGTTGTTGATTATATTATGAATGCAGTAGTTAATAATACTATGAAATATATGGCCCTTTGATTATCTACAGAGAATTTATTATCAAGTTGTTGATAATAATGAGATAAATATCTCTGTTAAAAGATAATTTTAAAAAATATTTATAACCGGTATAGAACAATGAATTGGGCATTCATTAAACCTCTAGGTTATCATATGGTTTATTTTGAGGAGGAATCTTATTCTACATGATATAATGATATCTAAATAAACCAGTGGGTTCTTAAAGAGTTAAGGGTACTGAACAGTGACGCCTGATAATAACTATACAGATAGTGCTAGATGTCAACAATTATTATCTTGGTCATAATATATGAGTTTTATGTGACTTGAAGTCCTTTGACTTGAGGTGTCAAGACTGTCCTTTCATGGGTAGCTGTGGAGGTGCTCTTGCCTTGTATTGGGCTATCCGTGCTTGGTAATCCGGCTCGTAGTTACCACAGTTAGTCATGTAGTGAGACATGAGATTACCAATAGTATGATTCGTTACCCTGTAGCACCAGGGTAAGATCCTAATGGAGTTGATATTTTGATTCTGATAAACTAAATTCCTAGCCAGGAGAAATATGACTTATTTAATGTAAGATTGAATTATTAATTAGATTAATAATTATAAGTCTTATTTTAATCAGAACGCAAATTATCACTCATTAGTATATTGACTAGTAGGGTTTGACATGTTGTGACCCTAATCAATATCGGGATCATAACGAGAGGACTTAATATTATGATTTAGAGGTCGAGATAATATTTGTGATTTTATCAGTAATTAAAAGGAGAATTCCGGAATGATATTTTATATATCCGGGTATACGAGAAATTCAAAAATTGTGTCCGATATAATATTAAGGAGTTAATATTATATTTCCGTTTCGATAAAATTATTGACCTTATAAGTCACACCAAATACTTTATTAGTCTAGTCCAAATAAAGATGTGGGAAGTAATTTAATTAAAAATTAAATTAGAAATGATCACATATATTTTTGAGTTAAAATTAATATTGATTAATTTTAATTACTTCTCTTATTTATAATTTTAATTAAAGTGTTAATTAAAATTATAATAATTTAATTAAGTTGTTAACTAAATTAATTATAGTGGTATATTAATGTAATTACCACTATAATAGAAGAGAAGATTGATTCTATGATTAATGATGGTAGCTAGAAATAAGCTATACAATTGTTGCACCATCATTGCATCATAAATCAAAATTAAAAAAAAAAAGGTCAAACGAAAAAAAAATCAGAAAATCAATTTTCCATCTGCCTAGCTAACCTCAATTAATGAGGTTGAATTTAGCCTTCTGCTCCTTAAGTACCTTCTCTTTTTTCCCTTCATTTTCTTAATCTTCTTCAAAAAAAAGTTTTGAGAAAAATTTTCGTCTGGTTCAAAATTCCTCTCGTGCAAAAATTTTGTTTTTGCTTCAAAATTTTTTTCTCTCATATGGTATGAGCATTGAAAGAAAATGTTGAAAAAACAGCTTCTAAAATTTTAGTAGCTTTTAAATTTGTCAGAAAGAGAAAATTTGTGATCATATATCTGAGACTAGCAAAGGGAAAGTTTTTGGTCTTTTTGCTTGATTTGCATCTTGGTAATCTCAGCAATAAAAGGTTTGTTTTAATTCTTTTATTTTTCCATTTTGTTCTTTAAATCATGGGATGATCTTGGTAAAATAGATTTTATCCATAAAAGTTAACAAAATTTGTTTTGTTAAAAGTTATGAATAAATGTTCAAGGTTAACATGAAAAGTGTGTTTTCATGTCATGAAATATTTTATTGCATGTTTCGGTAAAATTAAAAATTTTTAAAATTCATAATTTTGACCGAAACCTAGAGCTCCCCTCAATCCAAAATAATTAATATAAGTTCTGCTGCCATCCAACACAAACAACTTGCAATATTTTTCGGTGGAAGTAATTGATGAAGGTGGTTGAAATATCCAAAGAAAACACGTACCATCGGAAGTTATTGTAACGCTGTTGAGTTGATGTTTAGAATTGTTGTTAAATGTTTTAAAAAGCATGTTATAAATTTCTTTTAATATAATTGACTGATTTTTTAATATTTTATTAACTGTTTTTTTAAATATATTTTTGATCTGAAAAAAATATTTATTACTATCAATTCAAAAATAATTTTTGAAACTCTAAAATTAAAAATATAATTTTTTTTCGGATAAATATTTTTTTCCAACACAATACCAAACAGATCCAATATCGTTTCCCGTGGATTCCATATAAATAGAGAAGAAATGGAGAAGGGTGGACAAGCAACAAAGCAGTGTTTAATTATAATACAGAGAGAAGCTCCTTTTTTAGCTTCAAAGTGACTCTTTTCCTATTCTAATAATGATTATAAAATTCAAATCCAATTACGTTTGGAATACTTCCAAAACTAAGCATATTAAAAAAAAACTAACATAAATTCCCACTAATTTATCTGCCTGTGCTAAACATTAGAAGAAAAACCCTTTCCTCCTCTCTTTTCTCTCTAATTAATTAAGCTCTTCTCCCTCGGTTGTTGTTTTTAGGTTTTTCTTTTTTTTAAAAAAAATTAAAGATGCCCACTGCTACTGTTACAACATATCAATGCGAGGCATGGGTGGATGAAGATAATGACGAGTTCTATAACAGTGTTTTACCTGTTGAAGAAGCAGTACTCTTGGTCCAAATATATTACGATATAGCGCCTGATGAAGAGTCAACCATGCAAGAAGATACATTAACCTTGAAGGAGTTTCAAGTGAAAAGGGATTGTCTACTGCACGATCCTGCTTCTTGGCGAGTCTTAGTGAATATGCTTACTGACATTAACACCCTATGATTTTCATCCCCTCATGATATTCAAGATAACCACTCTTGCTTAACAATGTCCAAGGTCACTCCTATTGTTGTGCATATTTGGACTGTGCAATCAACTATTATTGATGCAGTTTCTGATGATGACTTTAGTGCTGATGCTTTCATGGAATCTTTCGACTCGCAGAGTCTGAGATTCGTCGGAGCTACTAAATCAGCCATTGAAGCATTGGAGAAGGAGAAGTTTCAAGATTTTCGCATGCAATGTGTAATATGCTTGGAAGATTTGCCTATTGGAATGGAAGCTGCTCGTATGCCTTGTTCACATATTACCAAAATAGTTATGCTCCCGTAATTTTATGGTCAACTCAAACTGAATTAGTAGTTAATTTCACATTTTTAATAGCTGATTTTGATATGATTTTTGGCAAAATAAAAAATAATTTTAATTTTGGATGGATTGCTTATGTAGTTCAATTACCTCTGAAAAAAAAATTGAAGTCTTTAATTAATTAGTTAGTTAATTATGCTAAGGCTTAGCTCAATTACCTATAAATAATTGTCTCAAAAAAGATGAAAACTGCACACATAGACACACACAAATATATATATATATATATATATATATATATACTATTAAATAGAAAACTGGTTTGAAGATATGACTAAACAGTAAGAATATAAACCAGACTGTATATATAAGGAAATTTTTTTTTGATAAATTCAGTTTTCATGTCATCTATACACTAATTCGATTATATAATGATATGTATTTAGTTGTTTTATTCTTGCTGTGAATACAATATGCATAAATGTTATTATATAACTAGATTCATATATAAATGACTTGATAAATTGAGTATATCTAAAAATTTCTAATATATATTAGAATGTGAAGGATGGCTAGGTTCCGTTTGCAACCTTGATAAATACATCCTCCAAGGTGGTGTCAGACAGACCCCAAGCAAAAACTGGGAATCTTCTTTTTGCTATATCAACTGCATGAAACACATCTCCAATTCTCACGTCAAGCTTCGGCATCTCAAACTTCTGGGTTCCATTGGTGTGATATATCCTTTCGGCATTAGGAGAAAATTGGTGCACCATGTTCGCCACCTGTTGCTCATGATCCACAGACGTTGTGATTGTGAAGACATAAGTTCCCCCATATCTTGCCTTCAGCTGTCATGCACCGTAGCACCGGCAAAAGAGAATGCAAAATTCGATCTTAAGAATTAACAAAATGAACTACGATAACAAGATGCAATAGTAGCAGAAAGACTCTTGGCTTTATGCCTAGTTAATTAACAGAATGGCTATGGTATTCGTAGTTAATTAACAAGCAACTCATACAGTAAGAGAGTTTTGAAAAAGAAACATGCACAAGCTCTAAATTCAGATAGATAACTTTCACATCTATTACCTCTTTAGGGTTTCCTATGCATCGTAAGCTGCCGTCAACTAAAACTCCTAGTCGATCACATAGGATGTCTGCCTCTTCCATTGAATGAGCTAAAAGATGAAAACAAGCATCCTCATGACAAGGGATAATAAAAATTCTTTCCACGCTGTTGATGAAATTAAGAACTAAAAATACACACACACAGAGAGAGAGAGAGAGAGAACTGGTAAGAATAATTGCTCGGCCTTGCTTTGCCTGCTTCACAACATCCCATAAGTGCCTTCTAGAAGCTGGATCCAATCCAGTGCTGGGTTCATCCAAATAAACAACCTATTTTGCAAGAAATGTTACGACAGAAATGGCACTGATGGAACATAATCATCCATATGTTACATGCTCCAGTATATGTTTGATAACTATCGCGTACCATAGGATCCCCAATGAGTGATATAGCGACACTAAGCCTCCTCTTCATGCCTCCACTATACGTCCCAGCTTGCTTATCAGCAACCCCACCATTAAATAGGTTGACACTCTTGAGAGATTTTTCCACCGCCTGCAGTAACAGAACGGTACAAAAGAAAGATAAGGGGCAAAAAACAAGTATCCTGTCAAAGCACATCAAAAAAGACCATCCCAACCAGATGATTGTTAACAATACATGCACACCAATTTCCACTCAAAGTCACCCTAGGTCCTACACGTAGTGATTTGCGGTTCAGAGAAAAAACCAAATGAAATTTAAAACTAACAATCTAAAATGAAAAATTATAGTAACGTACATGTTTCAAGGCAGAACCCTTTCGGTTCTTTAGTCTGCCATAGAATAGCAAGTGCTCCCTTCCTGTTAGACTTTCCCAGAGCAGGCTAAAGTTCAACCAGAGAAATAAAAACAAAGAATTGTAAAAAGGTCATTTAGCAAGTTGAGTTCTCTGAAGTAAAGAATGAGATTTTAGCTTACTCATGTTGCGGACATACACCCATGCTGCTATAAATCCAATCCATTTGGGTTCGGATGTCCAAACCTCGAATGTACGCTGTTCCCGATGTTGGTTTTGTAAGCCCAATCATCTAATCCAGAAAAATAATTCAAAAATGTTAATGCAGCATAAATACTAATATGATTTGGTCGGAAGCAGATTCTGAAAATATACAAATTTGCCCCATCAAGCAGATTTTCCCATAACAAGTTCAAGAAGGTTGTTATGGAGAATCAACGATAAAAAAACAAAAGGACATTAAAGCGTGAATTCAAGTTTAAAGTGACACTTCAATGAAAAACTTAAGATAGGCAAGAATTGATGTGGATCAAAATTCAAAAGTAGAAATAACTTGTAAAACTAACATCTCTGCTCAAGCTTTAGTAGAGTTCGAGTGTGGAACAAGAAATATGCAAATTTTCGAATAATCTAATCTACAGATTTTTAAGGGTTGTGAGATGAAACTTATTATCATACACCAAAAGAAAATTTGCAGAACCTCGCAGTTGGGTATAGTAGATAACTAGAGCATTTTTTACTGACCATGCTAATGAAGGAGGTCTTCCCTGCACCATTAGGACCGAGCACACCAAAACACTCCCCTGGAGGCAAAGCAAGAGATAATCCTTGAACTGCCATTTTCTGGGGGTTCCTGTCCCTTCCTGGATATACCTTTTTGAGGTTGTCACATATGATCGTATGAGTTGCGTTTGGCTCCTGAAGTAACCGCTCAACCTTCCCCTTCTGCATAACAGTAAAAAAGCTCCGTCACTCAAAAACATCCTGTTCAATGATAGGGCAACTGCAGTCTTCATCCGAAATTTCCAAACTGGAAGGAAAAATAATCATCCAGTCTTCATCTTCTTTCTAATCTAAAAGATGGATAACAAAAAATAAATGAAAGAAAACAAAACTATAGAATTATTCTTTATTAACTCGCTGTGGAGTTCTTCGAAATCAGCTGGAAGATGGTTTTCAACAAATGCTGAAATTTTGGGTGTATATTTTAGTTTAGGGTTCCAGCTTATTATATCTTAGATTGATCGGTGTCTGTGGTTCCTTTGCTTTCCCGGAGGGATGACGTCAACAATAATAATAACTTTCAATTTTATCTAATATTCTTATTCGAGAGAAAATTTTACAGCAAATTGGCATCCTAATTATGCGCTCTTTCTACCCTTCAGGAAAACTCTCAGTTATTTAAAGATATGGGGCTTAATCAAAATTTTCTAAATAATAAAACACACAATATCGTTTTAGGAAAAAAAAAAACAAATCCCATCTCAATATGCAACATATCCGCTTATCTGCGGCAGATTAGTACAGCATGAAATGCTCTTCAGGTTGACCAGATAGAGAGCTCCGCCAGTGAATAAAATCATGTAAAAAAGTTAGATAAGGAAACCTTACCTCCTGACAGACGTCTGGTTTATCCACGTCAACAACAACTTTAGATCCCACCCTTTGGAAGCTAGGCTTCCTGAAAGATGATGGATGCTTCTTCCCAAAGTTTTTCCAGAAAAGAAGAGGATTTTTTCCAGTGCCAGATGATAAAACTTTGTCCATATAATATGCAACAAAAAGTACCGCCAACCACTCAACAAGCATGACATAGAAGACCTCTTTCATCCCATTTTGTCTATCTTTTAAATTTTCCCATCTCATCCCATGAGTCCTTACTACACTTGCATGTGAAGAATATTGTCCAAATTCATATAACCCACGATATAGAGAGAAACCTGGGTATAGCTCCAATGCAATAATCAAGGTTCCTGAAACAACGGAAAAATAAATCAAATAATGAGTGAACTGTTGCACAACTACAATTATTGGAGTAAACAAAACCTAGACAACCAACAAAAATCATTGTTTATTACAGGGAGATGTACATGTACCTACAACAGAAAAAAAGAACATAGCATATTGCAGAGCTACTCTTAGTTGCTTAAATTCAATCTAACAAATCCACAAATCTGCTAAAATGCCAAAGAATGAAGCAACCACGAATCATTTTTCAATTTTTTTTTTCAAAATGCAAAAATCAAATTTGCAAATGTACCACATTCATTAGTTCTTATACTTACTCGGAAATGATGAGTCTTCAACAAAGTTTTGGAAAAGAAAGGCACCTAGAAGCCCAGTTCCAAAGACACATATGTAGCTTACAACTGCAAAAATAGACATTCAACCATCAAGGACAAGAAAACTACCTAATTATCAACTAATAAGTAAATCAAACAGCAGATATAAAACCTGAAGCAGTCTTCACACGTGAAAAAAAGGCAGCAACCAGAAAGGCAATGGTAATTTGGAGATTTAAATAGATAAAGTAAAACACAAATTGGATGCTGAGATCATTCAGTAAGAAAAATTTTAACCCTGCAATTTAAAAACATTAGAAACGATAAGAGAAGGAAAATGGGGAAAAGACAGTAGAATTTGGTAAGCATCAACGGTGAAATTATTACCTAGTAGCGAGCCAAAAATCACCAAAGCTAACATGTACAATAAAGATATGGAAAGGAAATAGGAATAAGAAATCATCCAATAAGGCCCATCTCCAAGACCATGCATTTTCATCATGATCCTCAGGTTCTGCTGTTTCTCGTAAACCAATGATGTCGATACCACCTACACCATAAGGTAAATAAGACAATGTTAAATAACTTGAAAAAAAAAATGGGATACTTGCTTGGACAACCATGTTTTCTCATCTCTTATATTGGATACACGAAACAAAGCTAATAGGAGGTTACACCTTTACGCTGTAATTCCATCATATTAGCATGGAAGAGAACATCTAGAAGCTGGAACAAATCTAAACCATTTAACTGCAAATGAAATTTATGAAAAGCTACTCCTTATTAAGTTTACCTTTTCTAATGAACATCAAGTCAACTGAACAAACACACATGTACAGATGTGCATAATTGATGAATATAGCCGCATTTAAAATAAATTATAAGCCTGAAATAATATGAATATTGACAAATAATGATTCACATGCTTACAGGGAAGAGCAGCAGAATAACCCATGTAAAGAAGAGTGGGCTGATAACAGATGAGATATCCAGATTGATTAGGGTTGCATTTCTTGGCATATCCTTAACAAACTCAAACAGCATTTTGGTACCACACCCATGCAAAAATTGAAGGTAAGCATTTGATACCTGGAAATTCAGATTTAATATCACAGTTTATCAAAGTGTGATATAGATGAGAAGCTCAGGAAACAAATAAATAAGTAAAACAAGGCAGAAACTACTGAATTCCACAAAGGGCGTAAATAGGACAGAAATTCTTTAGGGATATTTCTTAAACTGAGGTAATTAAAAATTTTATTCACAGATTTGTGGTAAAATTAAAAATATTTACAAGTTTGTGGTAACGTGCGCCAGTCTAAATGACGAGCACACTGGTGGTGCGCCATTTGGAATGGCGCACGGGCCACGTGGCAGACATGCGCGGAGCGCAATGCCACATGGCAACGGTGTGCTAGTTGAATTACCACAAATTTGTAAATACTATTAAAACTACCACAATTTTAGAAATTTCACAAAATTTTTCCTAAAATTGTAATTAGTATATGTAAACACCACAAACTAAGAAATATCTCAATTCTTTAGAACATTTTAACAGGAAATATAGCCTTATCCTTTCAAAGGGCCTAAGTCTTGTGCATTGGTCACAGGAAAATCATTACCATACTACAGTTAAATTCACAGCTGAAAGATGTTCCAGTTCTCTTACAACAGAACATGCCAATTTTCAGAAATAATGTAAGCATACAAGTCAAATAAAATATTGAATTACAAAAATATCAAATAAAAACTCAAGATAAATCAGGAGGGAACAAACAAGAAAGCAAGAAGAGGAAATAACGAGAACTCTGACCTCGTGATATATAAACACATACCAGATTCACTGAGCGTGGAACACTGATCTCCGCTTGATTCACTGAGCCTCGGTTCCTGGTCTTAAAGATTGGATTGTACCAAATACTCACGTTAAAATTATTCCCATTTGAATTTAAGAAATCATAGGCTGCAGAAAAAAAAATTAAAGTATCAGCATTTATTAAGCATGATACACCAAAACAAAAAAAAATTGGACAAGAGTTTTGACGAGCAACCTGAGACAAATTCATTTGTCTCTCCATTTCGGTTTCCCTTTGAATCATCTTGGTATAGCTCTTCATTTATCACAGAAGAATTAGTGCGCCACAAATTTAGAACTTGAACACATTTTGCCTCTATATTTCAGATAAGAGGTGAAACAACAAAGAGAGTATATCATATATATGAAAAAATACCTTACGTTATTAAAGCAGAAAGAGAAATGGCGAATCAACAGTCAGTTATTATATCTCTTGCAGGTTTGCTTATGTAACAAGTAAGAAATATATATTCAAATTTGGAAAAGGTATGTTAGCAAGCGAAGCATCACTTGACAAGAAGTCAAGAAAGAAAAGATGTACTAAAAATAAAAAATTTGTGGTTCTTCAAAGATATGTGTCAGAAATTCTCAAACTTACATGTCCCCATTTTGATACTGATCAAACAGTCATTAGCATGTCCACAGCCAAAACGTTGTGCACCATACATTTTGATTTTGTAATGCAAACACTTCAATATTTCTGGAGAATGTGATAAAATTATACCTGATCGGATATTGAACTGAGGCATAGCCTGGGGAATGGAGAAAGACAGTGTTGAGTTTGATTTGCAATCACGTTGAACATAGTAGATGTCATACACCCCACCTGGGTATTCAGAATTAGGATAAAAACCTGATGTAAAATATGAATTTGCACCCTGCAACAATTTTCAACAGTCGCATTAGCAACCAAAACCTATAACTTGATAAAACATAACCAAGATACATATGGAAAATAATAATATAAAAATAATTAACGAAAACAATATGCCGCATACAGGTTAGGGGGCAAAAAACTCACAAGCGCAATATTGGCTAAACTATCCATAATATTGGAAGAATTAAGAGCCACAAAACTAGTAAACATACTCCCTGCCAAAGCTATTGAAAAAAAAATTACATGTTAATTAAGCTAAATAAGAAAAGAATAACAGAATAAATCACTCGTTTACACAATACAAATAATTTAGCCAAACAAGAAAAGGAAAAATACAAATAGAAATATACTTTCTCCAAGCGACTGATTGTTTCCGGTGACAAGTATAGTTACTGGACAGGAGTCATTTTCCCTGCATGACTTATTTGGCAAGTCTTTGAATATAATAGTACTATTGGATCTCACTGCACGAAGGGAAGAAAATGGAATATTTAACAAGGGAGGCCATTGTGGGGGACTAGGAACGGGACAATGGCTTGAGAATTGCTCTGGATCACAGAGTTCAACACATCTTCGAGATTCTGTTAAACGACCACAAGGACAATCGTCACATTTGACATTATTCTGCTTGTTTACTTCCATGTCAACCATAATTTGAGCACTAAATAACAATACACACAGGATTAAAGGAAATAAAATGAGGCAGCAATTCGCCCTTGTCCTTCGTTTCTGGCAAAAGAAAACAAAAGAAAAACCCAATCAATCAAAATAGCACCAGAAACAAATTCAATGAAGAAGAGAAGGCAGGAATTTAAACCCCCTAATTCATATTTAGTTTTATTATCTATACCAATATCAAATTCCGTAAAAAGAAAAATAGCGTTGATTACATGATAACCGTTTGATAGTGATAATTGAAGGAAAAAAAAAAAAAAGAAATCCTAACCCAAGATCAAAACCGAAGGTTGGGAGAATGAGAGAGACCTGATAAATTAAGTTCTTTCTAAGCAAAGCATCAGCCTGAGTCCAGAAATTTGCAGCATTATGAGATGCATCCGCCATGGATGCCTTGAGCAAGGATTTTCCTAATGATCAGTTACAGAATAATAAGAGTTAAACTTTTCCCGCCAAAAATGAAAAGACAGAGATATTTTATCTTGTAGGCTACAGCCCGCAGTCACTGACTGAGGTTTCACCATTTTTATATTATTCCAAAGGGTCGGAGGAGAAATAAGCAGGAAGTAAAATGACACGCGTGCCCCTCTTTATCCCCTTAATTTTTTAATTGGCTAATAGAAAATAATAAAATATAAATTCGAACGTTGAGTACGCGTAAAATATTTAGGCGCATTCAGAATCTTATCGGCACTCTCTGAATCAATCGGACCCGAAACGGCCACCGGCTTGATGTCCCTAATATCCTTCACGCGTTTTCTGTACGAAGTTCAGAAAAAGGAATGAATACAGAAGACGCCCATTTTCTGATTTGGGATAATGTTTTAAGATACGACAGCAAATGGATTTAAATGGTCATTTGATTTTGAATTTATACTAATTGTTGCCTGTTTTAATTAAGATCCCCTAATAATCAATGTATATAAGGTAAATTTACTTTTGAAAATCCAGCTGCAAAAAGTAAAATTACTAAAAATAGCAGTAATTTCACTGATGACCAAACGAGAGCAACCTTAGGATACACGCAATTGCAAAAACCCATTTGTATAGCTGCAGCCCTTTCTCTAATCGTTAACTGACTATTTTGCCCTTCATATATTACTGATGAAATTGACCAAATTACCCTTCAATTTACTTGAACCTAGAGGTGTCATGGTTGAACTGAAGTATACTCTCTGAATTTAGTTACAGTTTTTAATAATTCAATTAGTCATACAATTTGTCTCTATATGTTTGATAAGCAAGAAGATGAAGCGAATAGTTCTACTCCAGCCCAAAGAAAGTTGAAGAGGTGATGAGCGTTTAGTGCATGCATTATTAATCGGAAAAATAAATTTTTCAGATTTTGAATTATGCATGATTTGCCTATTGAGTTCCCGAATTTTTATTTATTTTTATCAAAATTTTTAATTTTTATTGGGTTAAGTCATTTTCATTTTGTCTACTTTTATTATTTCGCACCTTAAAAAAAAAAAAATTTCCACATTGTCCCATGCATTTAAAAAGAAATGTAACTTCAGCATTAGCACCCTACTGTATTAACATTATTGTCATATTGAATGCTAATATGACATAGTGACATATCACATCTTTTTAAAATGTAAGGAACAATGTGACGTAAAAACTGAATTTCAAAAATAAACTAGATAAAAAAAAATATTTTAAAAGACTAGATGTCAAAATGGAACAAATTCAGAAGTCACCTAGTGTCTAATGCCATTTTTATTTTATCGTAATCAGACAACCATCGGCTAAAAGTAAACTGGAAAAAAAATTAATTAATTTGAAGAGTTTAATTTAGATAGAATTAAAAATTGAAAGGCTTATGCAGAAACAAGTCTACAATGTAAAAACTAGTAAATGCAAGTTACTCCAAAGTTGAACGAGTGCGTATATAGAAACAAGTACTGTTTAATTACATAATGAATAAACTTACAGCCACTTCAAGGATGACACAGGAGATAGAAAATTGCTGCATACAACAGCAAGAAATCATGTTAAATCCAAGCACAGTTAAGAATCAATGTATGTGTAGCACAAACGAATATTCAAAACCTATGATGTACATTCACTCACAAACATCCACCGAGGAAAATCTAGTACGATTAAGAGCCAACACACCCTCCAACTACCAAGTTTTAGGTTTACAACATAACATTGCACGAGAGATGGAAAAGAAGAAGACTGCAAATGAAATCAGAACTCAGTTCCTCAAGTCAATCCTTCAGGTCCAAGGCCCAAAGATTATCTCCTCCATTCAACCAGAATTGCCTTTGCTGCAAAAAGAGTCGATAGCCAAGTTATATTTATGTATGTATATATATATATATATGTTTGAAAGGAATAGCCAAGTTATATTTATCTACATATAAACATACACTTGTTGATTTTGACAGAGCTAAATGGCTGTCAACTTTCAAACCAAAATAGATTGGAAGATTGTGTACGCAGCTTCTTCTAGTGAAAAGCGAGATTTATCAGGTATCATTGAAATCACATGATGAAAATATCAGCAGTCTGGAATTTTTGGGAATTAATATATAAGAACCCCCCCACCCACAAATAAATAAATAATGAAAAAAAAAATGATCCTTTGTTGCATCAGGAGATGCATATCATTTGAACCCAAAAAGGAAAATCCCCGAAATATAGGTCCTTAAAAAAAAAAGTAATTTAACAGAAACAACCCAGAAAAGTCATTCCCTATGAAAGATTCATGGTAATGCAAGAATTATTAACTTTAGTGACAAAGTAACATTGCATACCATTTCCTTCTCTTGATGATAACACAGTTCTGTCACTTTTACTCCCCCCTTTGCCACCAGAATGAACTGTTCGAGTCCTTGGTGACTGAGAACTGATTTTGCTATTCACAGAAGATGGCAGAGAATGACGCCGAGCACTATTATTTTTCTCAGCTCCATCTTGGCTAAGCCTTGGCGAACCTTGTGCTCTCAGCTTGGCCTTTGCAGATTCAGTTGCTGCCATATAGCTTGGGAGAGCCGGACTACTCTGTAACCCATTCTCTGCACGTTCTTGCTTTGCTACACCAGAAGCTTTCTTGCTGAGTTTCTGACCATCATTTCCCATTGAATCCTCCTTATGGCTCAACTGCCCATTTGTTACAAGAGTATTCTCATCTTTCCCCTCACTCTCTAATGAAGGCTTTGATTCAGTGACAGCTTGGTCACTGTGTGTTTCTGATGTTTCAATAACTCCTAATACATCAGGAATTTTGTCCACATCTGGCAATTTGGATGATGTCAAGGTTGCTTCATTCTTCACCACATCAGGTAGTTTGGGCGTTGTCAAGCTTGTCTCTTTTTTCATCTTCTCCCCAGAATTGCTCATGTTCTGAACCAAAAGATTATCAACAGAAATACCAGATATTTTATCCAGACTTTGTTTCGGCATCTCAACTTCAATCTCTGGTTGAACAGGGCTTTCTAGTACAGGGTTATGAACTTTCCTCAGATTACGCTTCACCTTTTCAAGCTCATTTTGTGGATTTTCCTGTACTGTGTCAGCTGGATGATTTGAAACTTTCCTAAGATTGCGCTTAGGCTTCTCAAATTCAGAGGTTGCTTGCACTGAATTATTGTCAATATTTGCAGCAGGGACCCTCCTAACACTGCGCCTTGGCCTACCAGTTTCAGCATCCAGTATTTGACCATTACTCTGCTTTCTTTGAGTTTTGGAGTAAGGAATTTTTTTTGGTTGGGGAATTGGTTTCCAAAATCTAGATGCTGACCAGCGTTCTAACCAGTTTGGAACTGAATTTGGTTCCACAGTATCATAATAAAGGCACAAAGGCATAACTGTAGGTGATGAAGCCACAAGCTGCAAATACAAACCCCGCACATAATAAATATATAAAGTGATAAAAATTATTGTAACTGCTTAACATCCATATTCCAAAATCTAAGAATGCCACCAAAAAAGGTAGATGGTTGGTTCAATGTTCACTTAATATTGATACAATGAAATGCTATGGAAGAACATACAACTCAGTCATATGGCAGATGCAACCTTTCAAAACATTTGAGGAGGAAAGAGTTAATTTTTTCCCAGAGAATAGAGATGTGCAAAAAATGCTGCTACTGTGATGACCAGAAGTTACCATGTCATTAAAGAAACGCATTTGAATCATCAGAGTTTTTGCCAGGTAGCAAACGTCAGTATGAAATAGTTGTTTGAAAGGTTAGGAGTTCTGTTATTCACACACTTCAACTAACACAAACCTGAATGCAGGATATACGATATCACTATCCGACAGAGCACATGTCCCTAGCCCATGCTCACTTTTTCTTCCTACAGTACAGGGGCTTATTGTTTACAAAAATAAGTCATAATTTTGTGCACAGAAAGCATAATATTCAACCCCGTTAGTTAATTCTTCACAAGTTACAGATTAGTATATGAACTTTATTAACTTCTTATCCAAAAGAAAGAAACATCACCAATTTCCCCAGGCATGAAATGGCAAGGATCATACCTTGTGAACAAAAGCATTTGATGATAGTCTTGCCCTCTGGATAGATACATTAACTCCACCAGCATCCCCAAGCTTGCCCTCCTGAAGACAAGCATATATATCAAAGAGCAAATAAATGATGGACAAAGTGATGTGTAGAGAAACTGCATCCTCTCTCTCTCTCCCAATCTCTTGTAGTACCAAGATACAAGAATGAGCCATCACGAGAAAATATGTTCAAGATAATATACATGAGGAAAAAGATAAGGCATGCCTGGAAGTTTTCGACAAGGATGATTACTCAAGAAATTACCAGAGCCTTTACCACGCTGCATTTTCTAAGAACCTCCCGCCCAATATCTGAATTCCGCACATTTATTCCTCGAGAAAGTGCCTGCAGCTTGACAATTCCAAGCATGCAGCATAAAGTGGCAACAGCTTGTCTCCTCACCAAGTGCCCGCGTATAAGAGCCTGGAGTCTTGTTATTCCTCTAAGAGCCCGAAATGCCCGGCGCGCCTTCATTTAATAAAATTAAATTAGTGTATCGATAACCTCCATTGAATATGATCTCTTATTGTTTGTCTTATAGAAATCAAAAAATAAATTACTAGAATACAATATTAGTTATTTAGAAGATTAACTCAAAATCATTTGTACAGTTGGGACATGTTTTGCAAATGCATGCCAATGTAAACATTGGTTAACAGACAGAACTTTTCTAGATGCTCAAGGGCAGTGATTCCAGAAAACAAATTTCATTAAACAAATTTCATTATCTTCAGTCTTATGAGCCATGAGAAGAATACGGAGAAATTGTATGGCCAAAAAGATAGAGAAAAAAAAATTCAGCAGGGTCAAAATTTTAAGATGCATGAAAAAAGCTGGTGACAATATAGACTAAAAAATAGTATAACATAATTTTGCCTGGATTACATAGAGTGCACCTTTAGATGTAAAAACTCTTGTTAAATGAGACAAGGAAAATTTAAATTTATTGTTAATGTTTCAGCAGTGTTTGTGCGAGTGGTCCTGCCCTATGGAATTATGCTGTCTAAGGAACAGATCTCTATCTCACCAAATCCTGAAAAAAGGGATATTTCAGGAGACAACTTCGACAAGTTTGCTACAAAGACCAAATGCCTATTATCTAATAGAACTATTTCCAACAGGCAATGATTACCAAGTAACTCCTAAATGCAGCTTGCACCAATGTTGCAGCTTCCTCTTGCCTAATTTTCTCAGCATTGGATAACACCAGTTTGGGTGTTGATGCTTCTAAATTGCCATCCTGGTTTTGTGGTAAAGATATACCCCCATTATTTTGTAAATCTGCAGTCTCCTGGTTCTCAAGTTCTAACTGCCTTTCAGAGCGAAAGGTGGTGATGGGAATAGGATTTGAGATCACAGGTGGGATTGAATCATCATCTGATGCCCTGGCAGCAACCAATACCTCTTTCTGATTCAAAGTTTTCTGCATGCAGTAGTCAAAGTAAAAGAACAGAATCAGCATTATCAATAATTTTGAATACATTTGGGAAAAGTCAATAGTCAAATTATGCCAGTTTCAACTTTCAAAGAACCAGCAGATATTGCATCAAGTCTGCTAATGTCTTCAAACAAAAACAAAAAAGGAAAAGAAAAGAGATATTTGTTAGGTATAATATAAAATAAATATAAAAGTATTTCTCAAAGAAATTATGGTCATGAAATATATACCTCTATATGTTTAAAACGCAAGAAACACAATTACATATTTCCAGTCACAACTCCAAAATATACCATCTTAGAAATTATAGCCCAGCCAGCAATTGGCTGCATCTTATATCTTGAATGCCACAGAGACGGCTTAAGATGCATTTATATTATCAGAAGTGCTGTTATCATGATGTCTGACCTCAATAATAAGACCGACCAACTGGGATTAGCAGTTCATTTCTATGAGACGAATGCTAGCTACAGTCACTTTACCATCTGCTACTTGCTCAGTGACTATTTATTAGAGAAAATGCCCTCCTAATAAACACCCACCAACCAATCAAATGGTGAATGTTGGACAACCACTTGAAAAAGCAAGTGTCACTAGTATTGCTCTTTCTATCACCATCGAGATGGGATCAAAAGAGATGGGAAACTACAATGAATGTCAAATTTACATTAATTAGAAGAACACTTAATTCACAGTAATTCAAATAAATGATGTCAGAATTGTAATAATTAGGTAGTGATGCCACTTAATAAATTACGATAAGAGATAAAAATTACCTCCCTCCCTTTTGCAGTATGAGATTTGGAAGATTTCTTTCCGAACAGGACAGTTCTGATCCATCTTCCTGGTGATTTGCCCATGACCAGATAGATGGTACTCACAAAAATCCAAATCCCAGATCCTGCACTTCCACATGTTAACAATTTAAAAATGAACAAAATGCAAACTTAACGAAGAATACATTTAGAATGTGACAACATGAAAAATGCCTGAACCAAATTTGCTCACAGCATTTATTCACTCCAGTTTTGTTTTCTAAAACCAATCAAAAAATATATAATTGTCATGGACACCTTGTTCGACATGCAATTACAAGCAAAAAGACAAATTAAAAAGCCAATCTCCATTTCAATCAAATAAATTTGACGACATAACAAAGGTTTGAGAACAAATTATTTTTCAGAGGTTCCCCCTGAAACGGCCATAGCTACTATACAGTCTGCACTTGCTAACCAATGTCATCCGAACCCACAATCCAGTCTGACCAAAAAATAAAAATCAACTGAAATGCCTACCAACAGGGAAAAAAAACAGATGGGAAGAAATTAAATACCAAGTCCATACCCAGATTTCTTTTAGGAAAAAAATTACATCTTATGATTATCAATTGAACTTAAATGGAGGGCCAGAAAAACAACTGCAAGAACGAAAATCTAGAAAGTTATGTGAAGATCCCTAATAAATAGAAGATCTCATTTAATTAACCGAATAGATAGATAAATAAACAAATGCCATAAAGGAAGCAAGTTACGGAAAACATACAGCTATGCTTAAAAAGACAAGAAATGAATTGCATTCGGACCAGATCTGCAGCTTACCGGAAAAATGTGTTTCCCAAGTGTTCCAAATCTACCATTCCTGCATCAAACCATGGGCATACAACAACATTAATCGCCAAAAAAAAACTTGCTTTCAAAATAAAGAAACGACGACAAATTTCAGGTATGAGAAAAAATATACAGAAAAATACGAGTTATCTATAAGAGGAGATAGAGAGAGTACCATGAGTAAGTCCGCTTGCAACTGAAGAAAATGCCGTGATCTAAAGTGACATTAATTTTTGCTTTGCTTGAACTCTCTCTCTCTCCGTGTTTGCTCAGTACTGGTAGAGCTAAAAAAATAAATAAATTATAAATATCCTCAAAATTGAATAAACTTAAAAAAAAAAAATATTCTCTGTTGCCGCGCTCATTTTCGTATCAAGATTTAGCCAGCTCCCAATTGCCACGTCAGATTTTACATTGTACTTACCAAAAAAATTAACAATTTGCTATTGTATTTGGAAAAGATATTTTTCAGAAAAAAATTTTATATTTTTAAACTTGTTTTTAGTTTTGAAAATTACAGTTAGTAGAAATAGGTAAATAGATATTTTTTCTAAAATTAAGATTAAAAAAAGCAGTTTATAAAAAATTAAATCAAAAAATTCAAAATATACTTTTAAAACCATTAATATCAATCTCAAATACCCTTTTCAAAATTTATAATTAATTAATTATGTAAATTAATTTGCATAATTGATTCTCAAGGTTTCACTTCCAAAATAATGCTTTGAAAAATAAATAATCCTATTCAGTTAATAACCAATCAGCTGAACCAAACAGAGGAAAGGATATTCAGACTTACTGTGAGGCTGAGAGCAGGTAATAATGGCCAAAATTAAAAACGGTTGCGCTGGGCACTGGGTGGTACGAAGGTGCAGTTACTTCAGCAACAAGTGTCGAGCTTCTTTATTCTGACGCATAAACGATATTACATATATGCCCTTCCTGAATCTAGGGTCATGTTGCGGGATAAGAAGCGCGTGAAAGATCTAAGCCGTTGATGATTCAAGGCAGTGTTAACCGACAACAATGAGCTGGTGCGTGCATGAGAAGGGGAAGCTAGGGCGGTGAAGGAGAGAGTTAGGTGGTGCATGGGCGCCGCGCTGGAGTTGGATGAGTCTGCCTGTTGCCGCAAGAGGTAGGTGATAAGCAGCACCGCTGTTAACTGGTTTTGTATTTTCTTAAAGAAAGGTAGGGGGAGTTTGCTATTTCGCTTGGAAAAACGTTTTTTAAGAAAAAAAAAAAATTATAATTCGTTGAATTTTAAAAACTCGAAATAGATAAATAAATTTTTTTGAAATATATTTTTAAAAAATAGTTTATAAGAAATTAGTCAATTAAATTAAAAAATTTTAAATTTATTTTTACAACATTTAATAGTAATTTTAAATATTTTTTAAATAAAATATATTTTTTTATTATCAAAATTATACATTGAAACTAATTTTTTTCGTGCCGAATAGCAGTGTTCATTGTTCAGTTTAATTAGTGTAGATCAAAAATTTATAATTAAACCAATAAAATCAATTTTCAAACTAATACTATTTAGATAATCGGTTTTCAAATCAATACTTAAATCATAATCAAAATAACAACGTGAAAATTATCAAAATAACTTAGCACACTATTTTAACTTTTAGAAATTTAAAATATAACTTATAGATTAGTATAGTAATTCTTGTTTAATCATAGTGTTTCAATATATTCATCAGAATAACATTTGATCATAATCATTTAATAAGTAGAAGAAAATAATTAAATTATATATTTCTTTTGAATATATATATATATATATTATATTATTGATTCGGTTCAATTTTATTAGATTTAAATTTTCATAATCCAAAACCAAACAAAAAAAATCAATTTTATTAAAATTTATGAACCACAATCATCCATAAAACTATAAATTTCAGTTTAGATTGGATTAGATCAATCTAATTTAGTCTGTTTAGTTAATTTTTATGCAACTTTAGTGCCAAATAGAACTTTAAAAACATCAAAATATTCATTTATCAGTTTTAAAATAGCTGTGTGTTTAATATTCGAACTCAAAATTTTTCATTAAATTCAAAAATACTTGTGCTATGTCTTTTACACTCTCATAAGTAAAATGTCTCATTTGAAAATTATCCAAATCAAAACATATTTTTATTTGCCTAAGCATTGTAGTTTATATAAAGGAATCAAATTAAGCATAACTTCAATCACTTAATTGGATATGCCCAGTAGCTTCATAAGAATATTACAGTTTTTATTTTTAAATATTTAACACTTTTCAATTATTTATAAAATAAAAATTATTTTTATCTATTCTATTTTTATTTAAAATTTACTTTTAACTATTTATTTAAAGTTCACTATTTCATATGTAAATAATGAAGTATTTTAAGAATAATATAATATTTTTTATATATTTAAATATATTTTTAATCATTATATAACAATTTTAACGGTATCTATTTAAAAATAATACGAATTCATATATTTTTTTAAAATATCATTATTTTCTTTATGCTAAATTACCAAAAAAAACCCTTAAACATTTGTACTATAAATGATATATACTTTCATTTGTTTTCAATTAAATGAATAAATTTTTAATATTTTTTCAGTTTAGATATTATAGTCAATTTTATAGAAAAAATTATTAGCGTTTTTGAACTTTCTGATTATAATATTTTCTTTATTGACTAAGTACCTAATTCATTAGAGTTTTAAAGGCATTTCGTTTGTCCACCAACAAGATAATATTAATATTCTAATAGCAACAACATTGATTAAGCAACAACATTGATTAAGCAACATACTTGCAAAAAAATTGAGACATATCAATTGTTTTTACTAAATTGATTTAAATATTTAAATTGAAAAAATATAAAAAATTCAACCATTTTATTAAAAAATTTGAAAATATAAATTATTTTTAATAGGGGTTTTTTTTTGCAATTTAGTTTTATACTTATTGTTAATAATCATATTTTGTATAGTTTTAATCGACATATTGCTGCTGAATTTCGTTAACTGTATCTCAATTATATAAATTGTAATAACTCATTACCCCAAAAATTATTTGTAATATAAAGGTATTCCAATTATGTAAATTGTAACAACTAAGTACTTCAAATATTATTTGTAACATAAATGTACCCCAATTATGTAAATTGTAACAATTTAGTACCTCATAAATTATTTGTAACACAAAAGCACCTCAACTTTTATTTTATAACTAAATAGTACTCATGTCTTCAGTTATTATAACTCCTTTAACATTGTATTTGAAAAAAACACTTTTCGGGAAAAAATTGTATTTTTAATCTTTTTAAGTTTTGAAAACTATTTTTGGTAGATATAAATAAATATATGTTTTTTCCAAAAGTAAATTTGAAAAAAAAAAATTCATACAAAAATTAAAAAATTAGTCAATTAAATTAGAAAATTCAAAATATGTTTTTGGAATACTCAACAGCACTCTCAAACATTCTCTTAGTCTTTCTAGCAGAAATATGACATGAAATATCTAGATAAATTTTAATAAAAATAAAATTAGTTGTAATACCCAACAAAATTAAAATTTATCTGACGTGGATATTATAGCTAATTTTATTTTATACCACTTGATTTTGTATCACTTTCTTCTTTAGGAATGGATATATCAAACAATCAGAATATAATTATTGTGTTTATTGCTTTTCAACTTAAGATAATCTCTTAATAATAGCAAATATTTCCAGCTTAAATTTGGTGGGGGTACTGGCCTCAATCCTCATCATTTTAATTTGTAATCTATTACACACGTAACTCTTCATATTAAAAGACAGTAAAATTATATATATATATATACACATGCCAAATTTGAGAGAGGAGAACATAAATTTTCATTGTGAGACTAATATTCACTAAAAAGAAAAAGACTAACATTTAAACGAATCTGAGATAAATACTATGGGATTTGAGATAATTGAGCATGAAACTATATCAAAAGTGTTTTTTTTTTCATTTATTTTGATTATAAAAAAACTGAAAATTACAAAAGAAAAAAAATTTTTTGCCGAATTTCACTATTACATTCAATTATAAAAAAAATTTATTTAAATTATATGAATTTAGTTTTTAAAATAAATAAAATTTCGATAGTACAAAATCAGTTTTTGAATCTAACTCAATAAGTGAATTGATATGAATAGAATAGATGACGATAATATACATTAAATATGTTGACTGAACTAAATAATTGAATTATACGAATATGATTAGCTATTTCATTAAATCAATCTACGTAAGCGTCAACTAAACTATATATAATTGGTTCCGTGTTTTGAAGCTATATTTGTTTAAAAATGTAAGTTTATATAATTTAAATAGAATTTTTTAAAAATTAGATATAATTTAATCTTTATAAAAATGCAGAGATGTTTTTATAATTAATTTGTTGGGCTACCTTAACCCACGAATTTCATTTAATTTTAACACAGGCCCAGTCAGAGGTCCACAAAAGGTAGATCTCCAAATCCAACAATTAGTAAAGGCCCAATAGACAGAGAGAATCCCTATCCCTGTCCCATACGCCATGGCATCTCAACCGTCTAAATACAGTTTCAACGGCTCAGGATTTTGAATTTCAAATTTCCCATGGGCTCCACATCAAGGCGCCCCGCCATTCAAATATTTATCTCTTCCTTTTCCGATTCCATCGATCATCTTTGACTAAAGTCCTCTTGTCATTGATTGACACGTGTTAATATGACAGGTGTCCGTTTAAGAGAGCGGGTACAGTAGAGAGTGAAAAAAAAAAGAGCGAGTGAAGTATGAAATTGAAATTTGGGCTGTGGGATTTTCCCGCCTAAACTCAAAAGGAAGAACAGAACAGAACAGAACAGCCGCTTTTGATTTTGGGTTTGCTTATAAGGTTGATAGGATCTGAGAGAGTTCACTGAAAAAAGCACACAAGACATTCTCCTTTCTGTGTTTTTTGTCTCCCTTGATTTTTGTTCAATCATGGAAGAAGCTGTGAAAGAGCAGCAGCCTGGTGTAGTTACTGGTATACCTATCTTCTCATCTGTCTACCTTTTTGTCATTGTGATTTTTATTTAATGATTTTTTGTTTCTTGGGCAATTCAGGGAAATCGAAGCTGAAGTATCCGCTGAGATCGGCCACCAAGGCTAAAGAGGAGAAGCCACCGGTTGCAGATTTGTCTCATTCTTCGGCTTCCAAGAGGTAGTTCCCTATCATTGCTACTGAATGAGTTTTCTCTGTCTTGTTTTGTACTTTTTCCCCCCAGAAAACTTTGATAATCATAAAATTTCGATTGAGTGAGAAACTGTTCTGATTTGATTGCGTACGATGGCTTAATGGCTTTGCCCCCAGTTGGACAGATCAGTGAACCGCGATTTAGTTGATCGAATTGATCTGTAATTTGAATTTTCAGGAATTATAGTTGGCATAACTAGACAGTGACATAGACACAAAAGATGAGCATCCTTTCTCTTTGTTTCTGCTTATGATAGCCGAAACTTTCGATGCTTCCTTTAGCTATATTAAACCCTTGTTTGGGAGAGGGATGGAAAATGAGGGTGGGGCGCACATGTCAAGTGATAGATGTCTCCTTTGTGATTGAGCATCTGCCAAAATCCCAATTGGCAATATTGCACCTTGGTTGATGTCCATACTCAATGGAGGCTCGTGATGCTTTCATTGTTGGAAAAGTGTTGATCTTTGCAGGGAGAAGTAGTCCTAACTTACTAACCCATTTTTAAGTTGATTTTTCGCTGAATTTCATCTTTTTCTTTCAAGATTGTAGTGAATTACTTGGTTATGAGTTTACTTTTGTCTTCCTCTGGTATTCTGCTAATTAAGCTGATTTTTTTTAAATAGCAGAGGAAGGTCAGCCTCAAGTGTAAGTAAAAGCGTAGGTGTCCTTGATCTGTCCAGTAAGGAAAAATCTGCAAAGCCACCGAGAAGGTTGTCTATTCCTTCTAAGTCAGCAGTCACTGCGACCACAAAATCAACTGGGAACATCACGCCCATATCTGAGGCTAGAACTAAGAGATCTACTAATAGACAGGCAAAAAGCGAGACACCCATTTCTGATATATCTAGAACATCAAGCCGCAAGAAGTTCAACATGCTTGCTTCCTCTTCATATTGGCTATCACAAATTAAGCTGTCTGAATCTGTTTCTAAGCACTCGATTTCAATAGGTTTTTTCAAGCTGGCTTTGGAGGCTGGATGTGAGGTATGCCAATTCTTTTGTTTTATGCTATTCGAACTTTATTTTAAGCCTTGGCTTTTCTTTATTAATTCTGGTGCCGACGATTTCATGTTGGAATTAATATTTGTGTTGAATCTGTACAAATATCATCTCACACAGCCTCTTCATCGCATGAGGGATGAACTTAAATCATATGTGCGTCGCCACGAACTTGGTGAAATTGGAGAATCTGTGAATGAATTATTGGAGAGCTATAACATCGCAGACAATCAAGAGCAGGTTCAGGTTTCTGAAACCTGCTCACAAATTCCTGACGAGGGAACTCAATCATCTGGTGATGAAGTTCACAGTTCTTCCACAATGGGTACCAGGAAACTGAGACCTAGGTCCCTAAATTCCGACGCAGCTCAAGTTTCCACAGTTACAGAATCAACCAAGAAAGAGATTCTTAAGAAGAACACTAGCGCAACCGGGACCCGACAAACTCAGAGCAGAAACAATTTGAATTCACGCTCTGTTTCAGACACTGCTGGTCGTAAGATGCAGAAAAAATCTCAAAGGCCAATTAAGCAAGAAACTTGCAAGGAAAAGGATAATATGAAAAAGCAGGGTAGGAAATCTGCTGCTGAAGAAGGTGACATGTAGTTTCACTGTTAGTATTTAGAATGAAAATACATTTTCTTTAAAATCTATTATAAGAACTAATAGATTTCTTCCATTAACAGGTCAAATTAGCCCTTCAGCCAACACCGCTGCACCTGAAGAGAACAAAGAAAATGTGGTAAAGGTTTCTATCTTTTGACTTTTGGGCAGAGTTGTATTTAGGATTCCATTCTGCCATTCACTGTATGGTGGTTGATAAACCTGATCTAATCTTTTATCTTTTCTTCTATTTTAGGATGCTCCGCCGATGGGAGAGATCAGTTTGACTAAGCAAATAAGCTGAAAATAAATATCATTCTCCTGGTATTGTTGGGCTTGTCTTGAGTGTTATTTGTTTTCTCTGTATAGAAAGAGTAGACGGTAAAGTTGGCGTTTTCATAATTCATTCTGGTGTGAAGGCAAGACTTATTTTTTCGTTTGTGTTTTAAGGTGCAGCATTGAATTGGTGTCTCGCATATATAATATTATTGAGGTCACATAAAAATTGTATTTGATGAATCAATCACAACTCTTTTTTTGGTTTGATACTATTAATGGTCGGGATGAATTTCAGCCAATACAGTAGTTTCTGTTAGTTTCTTTTTTATTACTTTTTTCATTTTCTTTTTAGTCAAAATTGAGTGCATGTCATTCTTATTCTTTTTCAGAAATGATGTATATTTTTTAAGTTTTTTCCAAATTTAAAAAATTCTTCTAAATAATTATTTCATTACATAATGCCAAGTGTCCAATTATCAGAATCAAGTCAGTGAGATGAAAATAACGTGCATCTGTAAATTTTTGGGCTTAAAAGGGCGGAATGTGACCAGGAATATAATTTTGAAAGGACTATTTGTACCAAAAATGTCGTTCGAGAGGCATCCTGAACCCAAAACGGCTGTAAGCAGCAACTCTGTTAGATGCCATCAAACTAGTCACAACTGCCTTTTTATATTAAAGCACCAAAGTTTCATAACAATAGAATGCAAATTGATACACAAATTTCTATTTTACATTGGTCAAAAGACACGCAACGGGGAAAAGTCACAATAAAGCAGAGGCAAAATAACCCTAATATTCATAAATTGATATTATCACAGGATGCTTCATGGAGATCATGCTAGTTATTGCATATCCCCAAAGCTTCAGGAATATGCCCTACCGCACACCAAGATTAGTCGGCTGTCCAGCTCTGTTCCACAATTTCCCTAACTCTCCGGTTGTATTCACGCTTGTTTTCGCTAAACATCCTAGCAGCTTCTGAATTTGCAGGAGAATTGGGGTTGGGATCGCAAAGCAATGACTGCAATAAAGCAAATATATATAGCCTCAATCATTACATAACAGAACAGTGAAAATCAGTAGAAGAAAAAGAATGAAATGCAATAGCATTAATGGTGAGCACTGCACAGCATCTTAACAGATTCACATTTGCACAGGAAATTCATTTGATACTTTCTATAAGTAAATTTTGTAACATTTGTTGGAAGCTCAATTTGAATTACGTGCGAGCCTTCATATCACTGCAGAAACATATGTTGACAGCAAAACCAACACTGTAATTACAGGTCTAAAGGCATCCGCATACACACTAACTTCATAAAATATTATTTAACCAAAAATTGTCATATAAGGTTATCTCCAATGTTTCATCATTAAGACTTATGAAATATTTTTAATTAACTCTAAAGTCGAAATCAAAAGATTTAACAGGGATTCTTCCTCCTCTCTTCAACCAATAGTATTCCTTGGTAATCTTTAACAATGCAGAACACGTGGGTGGGACCTACAAAAGTCTAAATCATGGAATATTACCAAATTCACTAGCAGTTGAACAATATTGTTGGAAACTGATGATATGCCCAAAGGAGCTGGCCATTGCTTGAATATAAGAGAAGTCTAATAAAGATATGTTGTAATGGGTTCAGCTTACTATAAAAGAGGTAGGGAACATAGGATTGCTTTAGTTGGCTCAGAAGCATTATGGTCATCCAACTTAACTACTTTGGTTTGGTAATATGTGATACCAAACCAATGTATGCAGTCTGTAAAGAAACAAGAATGAAGAGAAATCGATAATTTCATTGATAGTAGAAAACCCTATATAAACAATCCTATGAATATAAAATAGAAAATAAATACATAAAGAATAATAAATAATACAAACTAGGAAATAAATCTCTACCTATCCCTAATTACATAAATCAAACTAATTAAGAATATTATTCAAATATCTCCTAATATCTCACAACGCTCTCCTTCAAGTTGGAGCATAGATATTGATTATGCCCAACTTGTTACAAATATAAAAAAAACTTCAAAACCAGTAATACAAAAGGCATCACACTAAACCAGTGTAGATCCAACCAGGCAGAAAATGTCATACAAACCAATAAAATTTGTAACACAAAAGGTCTCACACCACACCAATGTAGATCCAACCGGGTAGGAGAAGATGTCGTACAATCCGAGGAGAGTCAAGCGAGACATACAGACGACAAATGTTACTCGACAAGAGTGACCCAATAAATTACACAGTTTGCTCTCAAGAGCAGAAAAACAAAATAGATCACTCATGATAACCCAACTATAACAAAGAGATGCCCACTTAGGCATAACTTTTGGATCGATTTTTAGGTAGAGTTTCACTAGAACTTATGGCTCTGATACCATGTAAAGAAATAAGAATGGAGAAAAATCGATAATTTCATTGATAGTAGAAAACCCTATATAAACAATCCAATGAATATAAAATATGAAATAAATACATAAAGAATAATAAACAATACAAACTAGGAAATAAATCTCTACCTATCCCTAATTGCATAAATCAAGCTAATTAATAATACAATTCAAATATCTCCCAATATCTCTCAACACAGTCTAACAGTCATCATCATAAAATGAAGCACCATCAACTATAACCTAATATAAGTCCGAACTATCACAAATCTCACCTTGATTTCTATCTTCACATGTGCATGTGTGTGTTGTCCTAAGGTGTAAAAATTTGGTGATCAAATCATAAATTTACATTGCAGGTATCATTATCAAATCCCAATATCATCATCTCAGGAACAGACTATTCACCCATACCTGTATAGAAGTAAGTATTGCTGCCACATCATATATAGGAGACCACTGATTTTGCAAAATATCCAAGCAGATACTTCCATCTGCATAGACTAATGAAATTCAAGAAGCGAGAGAGAGGGAAAAGAAACAAAGAGGCCAGTCAGAAAAGTAGCTGGGGTCATAATCAACTATAATCTGAATGCTAACTAAGATGGCTCCCACTGCGACTTACTATTTGGGTGAAACATTCGAGAAACAAATCGCACTGTTGGTGGCTTGTTCGGATAGTCCTCAGTAAACTGTAGAGTCAACTTGAATGTGCCTGAAGAACTCAAACCAATATTATATTTTAAGTAAATTTCAATTTTTATAAGTGATATATTCAGTTGAAGATTTAAAAAAACATTAGCTAAAAATGCAGACTTCAAATATCCAGAGGGGGAGGGGGGCGCGGGAGAGGGAGAGAATAAAGGAACAAAAAATTTTACTTTTTTTTTTTTCACACCACCCCCAAGCAATTGTGCCAAAAATACTATACAGATTAAGTTGGCCTTCAACAAAAGCATCTGCCATAGTCATACAATAAAACATGCTGCATATACAAAGAACTAAGCCACTCCAAATAGACAAATTGTAGGCAAATGGTTGCCTGACTTCATAAATGGATATTTGAAAAGTCATATTGACAAAGGTCAAATTTATTTTAGCATATCTTCTTTGATAACCTCGTACATTAGTTCACATTATAAAAGGAAAATATATATATATATATATATATATTGCCTTTACTTTTCGACATAAAAGTAGTGAAATCTAAAAGGAAAGACATGTACACAAGTGTGAATGCATTATACAAATGCTGCATTCTAATGATTAACTTATATGACCATCTGCACCGCAAAGTTCAGAATTTGAAGCGAAAAATACAAGCAGTACAGGCTTAGAATTCACTGCCTTGATATATCTTTTCAAACATGACATGGGAAATGCAAAAATTATGAAAAGCAAAATGCATATCATTTCTTCAAACACAAGTTCAAAGCAAAGATTAATTACCTCCATCCCAGGGAGTGTCATCAGGACTGCAAGCCCAATAAGAGAGAGACAAATCATTACCAAGACAATCGTAGAAGAGATACAAACAAATGAATTTAAAAGTAAACATACAAACAAATTAACCCACCCGAAAATCACAGCATTCCAAAGCATTATGTTGTTGTCTTGGGGTGCTCCACTAATCCCTGCAGGTGGATCTTGCTGCAACCTCTTAAAATCTCTCATCAATCTCTTTCTTGCAGGAGTAGACATTGCCACTGCCTACAAATCCTAATCAATTATTTCAGGTCACATTTGTCATAATTTAAACTAATTAGATAAGAAAATCATTAATGTGATAGCACTCTTAAACAATAGACGTCTTGAGGCACATCTGTATGTGCATACCTCCTGGTTCAACCTTGAATGAACTTTATGAACAAAAGATGGAAACCAGTGGTGCCTTAGAAATTGATAAAGCAGGTAAGTCTCTGACATGTATCATTAATCATATATCGGAACGCTTTCTCAATTTCAAATTAATTAAGCATCAACAAAAGATTATATTCTAATTTACATTTATATAGCTCTGTAAATCACCCTATTATTTCATTTTTCTTTCTTTCTTTCTGTCTAAATTAAGTTTAAACAGGATCGTAAGCAAATTCACTTGCTTCGTGCCTACAAAGCACACGCATATGTCCTAATCCAGAACAAACACAGTAGATACCGAAGAATACAATCAAATAAAAATCAACAGTTCCAATTCCACTGAGCAAACGTTTAGACATCAATATACTCGTATATCCCTTGGATTCCCAATAAAGAATCAAGAAAAATATTCCCTAGCAACAGAAAAACCCAGAAAAGCTAGGGTTTACGATTACTGTTGAACCAGACAATAAATTCCGATCATTCTAATTTCAAAGCAGATCTAAAGAAAGAAGACTCGAAAATCAAATAAACGAAAAGCAAATCAAATAAATAATAGAAGCTGATTGGAGCTGTGTAACCCACATACCCGTTGAAGTAGATTCGACGAGAGAGAAAGAAAGGCAGCTACAGCTAGGATTTGGAATTGGGAAGTTTATTCAATTGTAGATTAATTAATTATGTAAGAAAAATAAACAGAAGAGATCAAAATCAAAAGCATGAGTGGAGAAGAACAAAAGAAGAAAGAATCTAGAAGGAGGGACTCCTATAATTCAAGAGCAAGAGAAACAAAATGAAAGAAGGAAAATAGAGATATTTCATATGAATGTCGGCCTTTTGGTTAAACCCGTCAGTCGTCTCGTCACTGCTTCCCTCCCTGTTTTAGTATTTATACTTTATAGGTATAGAATACGTATTTTCTCAATAATTATAATTTCTAAGTATCTCTAATTATTAATTACGAATTTTTCTTTGGCTTTTTATATTTTCAAATTTTTGGTATAAATAGTATAACTATAAAGGAATTTGGGATTGTTATTGATTGTTTTAAATAGTATTTTTAATTATTAATTAAAAGTATATTTTGAATTTTTTTTATTTAATTGAGAGATTTTTTTTAATTTTTTATAAATTATTTTTTTAAATATATATTTTTTAAAAATATCTATTTACCTGCTTTTTACTAACAATAGCTTTCAAAACTCAAACAAAATATTTTTCAAAAAACAATTTTCCAAAACTCAATAACAAACTTGAAAATTTCATCACCAAAAAAATTTTTTTTTATAAGAAAAATAATTTTATTAATTTAAAATTAGAAATATATTGATGGAAACATATACAAATCAACCAAAAATTATAAAGGATGAAACAATAAAAATATTTACAGTACTCAGATTAATAGTATAATAAATTGATTCAAAACTTACAAATTTAATAATATTATTGTGATTAAAATACCTATAATTCAAATTATGTAATATATTGACAATTATAATTTAATTTATTATATTTATTGGATCAAATATGATTTATTAGTCTGAATCGTACGCACGCAAAGAACAAGAACAGCAAAATGAAGAAATCCTTGTTTAACAATTCGCTAATTGCTTGTTATGAACATCTGCATGCAAAAAATTCTGTCTTGTATTATTATCACAGGCTATTAACACAAAATGATAACAAAATATCAATTGTTGTGGTCTCTGTTGTCACCAGGAGATGCAGAAGCACTACTCTTTGGGCAAGAAAACGGCAATGAAGGTGGCAGAATCATCAAACTTCCTGCCTGATAATTCGCCGTCGTTTTGTTCAAGAAGCATGTCGCACATGCATTACCTTTAGGGGTTGGTGATGAGTAACCATTGCCCACTGGAAAATGCTCATCCCACTTCAACTTTTGCGCAAAGTTATCCACATCACTAAGAATTGCATGGCCACCACCGCCTGTTCCAATGATAGATGTCAGAGCAGCTGCTAAAGCAGATTGGAAACTTGGGTCAGTTGTGATTGCTTTAGTTGCGGCTGCTATAGTGTCCTGTTGAGGAATAGGGGGAGTTTTCTTCGGCATATAGGACTGAAAAAGGTTGTTCTCCAATGGTGGTGCGCTGATGCTTAAAGCTCCATGTTGGCTTCTGTTGTTCGATTGAGAAGTACTACTGCCATAGCTAAGATATCCATTGCCCCATGGTATTGAATTCGATGCGGCCGAACTGAAATTAAGACTGGTTGGGGCGAATTTCGGATTGGGATAGGTTGATGAAGGAAATATATTGAAAGGGGATGAAGATGGGTTTGAAGTAAGGTCAAGAGTAATGGTAGGGTGCGAAGGTGAAGCTGAAAGAGGTGAGTTGTGGAAGAAGAATTGCTTTGAATTTGAGTGATCTGATAGATAAAAGTTGAGTCCATGGAGATCAGCAGGAACGGTTCTGGCTATGGCTGATGGGTTGGGGCCAGTTCTAGAACTGGAGGATGATGAAGAGCCAGATAACAGCATAGAGGCAGCTGCAGAGGTGGTGGAAGCCATAGCTGTAGCTGCAAGAGGAAGTGGGTGGTTGTGTGTTCCTTCATAAGTTGTGTGTAAAATAGACATGTCCTCTGCACATCTTTGAACCTAAAAACGTTTATTAATTCGCCATAAAAGAATTAGTAAGAGATTAATAGTTTTCTAAAGGAAAACATTATAATTCTGAATGAGATTACAGTTAGAATGTACCTGTCTTCTTACAGGGCAAGTTGGTGAAATAGTGCAACGATAGTATGCCCGAGGGCATGGGTTCCCTTTTGCGATTTTCTGTCCATATTTCCTCCATTGGCACCCATCATTCATCTGCAGTATAAACAAACTGAGAGACTAGTAAAAAAATTTAATTTCATTTGGATTTTTCAACATGTCCTACCGTTGGAGTATCGCATCTAGCTCGAACACAAACCCTAGTTTTTTTGAGAGGGTTTTGTCGAACAACTTCATCTTCTCCACTTGGCATTGTCTTAGGTGGCCAAGTCTCACCAGCTTCTTCAAAGCTGTTAATCGGGCTAGAATTTGCCTGAAATTTGGATACTTCATCAGACTTGCACTCTAGTCCTAGAGATAGGCCTCCATCATTGGCTTTCTCATCTACTTCTTTCCCTAACTGGCTATCGTTTTTACTCTTGCCATCCTTTTTGGATCCACTTGAAAATCTCCCCAAGCTAAGGGAAACGAGCTCAGGTTCTTCAACTTCTTGATGGTTCTTTGCCCGTTTCTGCGGCATAATTTCGTAGAACTGCAATTGAAGGGCATGGTAATCCTTCATCATTTGGCTTAAGTAAATCTTTAGTCTTTGATTTTCTTCTCTCACTTCACCCATTTTAGCTCTGGTTGATTCAAGCACATCCTGCAGATGAAAATCAAACTTAGCGCAAAAAGATTAGAAAAACGAATTAAATTTAACTTCTCGGGATATATATTAATAGCAAGAGAAATTACAAATTCCCAGAGATATCTGGTTCATCATTTGGTGTAAAATGAAAATTCAAATAGATCATTTCTATTTCTAATAACCTGATCCTTTTGGCTGGAACAAAATGGTTTCCAATCAGATTCCATGGTGGATTTTTCTTTTTCAGATGTAGCAATCTGCTGTAGAAGAAGAAAAACAAGAGAAGTATTAGTAAAACACAGCAAATAATAGAAAAATGGAGAAAATTTTTAGGGTTTTGCCTTTTTAGGAGCAGTAGGAATAAAAGAAATACTCTTTCCATGCCATTTTAATTATTTGTCCCGGAGAAAATTTTATCCTTACATTATCTAGAATACTTTCTCATGTCTTTCCTAATAATTTTAAATTTAAAAATAATTTAGTATTAACCATCTCGTTTTTTCATAAATTTAAAACTAATTAATTAATAATTTTTTAATCCTATTAAAAACACCTAAGTAATTAATTAATAACATTAAGCAAGTCCAATCTTGTGACAGAAAGTCGTGTGAATTAAATTGGCCGTTAGAGCGTGATTAGAACATGAACGAAGGCCGAAATTACTACTTATCAAACTTGGTAGACCAAAAATTAAGGTGATA
Organism: Balakata baccata; assembly: GCA_949630135.1. NCBI lineage: Eukaryota > Viridiplantae > Streptophyta > Magnoliopsida > Malpighiales > Euphorbiaceae > Balakata > Balakata baccata. The sequence goes on from CATIWF010200289.1 coordinate 50,588, forward strand.
GATGACAACTAAGTCAATTAATATGACTTTTAGGGTTGATAACTATTCATGGGGTATTGGGGAATTTGGTGGTGTCTCTGCCTCAACCAGTCTTTCTCTTTGCCCAATGAAGAGATGTTGATGAGCATGTCTTGTTAATACTGTTTACATGTTCATTAATTATTCTCTTGAAAATACTGGATATTTTCCTTTTCACTTGAAAAGTCATGAAATAAAATAATTAAAATTTTAAATACTTGAATTACATAAGGCCTCACGGCACTTGCAGATCCAACCAATATAACAAATTATTTTCATTTATGTGATTTTAGGCAATATAAAACTGGAGATTCAAAAAATTCAGCTGGTTATTAAACCATTACTATTAAGTTAAAATTTATAGATAAAAAAGCTATAAAATTTAATTCATCACAATATCTATATCTATTATCTACTATAAATTAATTAATTTTACCTGCTTGCTCTTGCTTAAATATTTATTATTTTCTGATAAAGATGAATTCAGATCTTCAGTCTCATGATATGCTCTTTTTCTTCCAAACTGAAATCAATAAATATGAATACCAACATTAACTTTGGCATAATTGAATGAAAACTAACAAATATAATATTCAGAAACAAAAATAAATATGAATACCAACATTAACATTGGCATAATTAAATGAAAACTAACAAATATAATATTCAGAAACAAAGAAACTATTGCAAAACAAAGAGAAGACCCGTTTAAAAAAAAAAAAACAAAGTATTAATGGTCACTGTGATTAAGTTTGAAATAGACTTAATTATAGAGGAAATTAATATAATTTGGGTGAAAAGCCCATCTAATTATATATAGATCCAAAGAAGAAGAAGAAGAAGAAGAAGAATTCACCTTAAGAACTAGGCAACCAGCAGATTCACCATCACCAGCAGGATTATCAGCAGCTTGTTTCTCTTCCATGGCAAGACCTCCACCATGATCAGACCTTCTCATGGCATCCTCCATAACCAAGTTGTCTATAGTTTGATCTCTTCTTAATTTTTTCTTGTTATATGTATATAAAGAGAGCATGAGGTATATGTCTTGTTTTTAAAAAAGATAATTCAAACTATAAAGCCCGTACCAGAAATGATTTATTAAAAAAAAAAAATGGAAATGTCAACACCCTCAATCCAATTTGCAGTAAAGAATGCATACTTTTAATCTTGAACAAAAACTAGAATAATTCAATTTCAACCATTATTAACACGATATGAAAATAATAAATTAGTTAAATAATTAAAAAGGAAATACAGAGATAGAGAGGTTTAAGCCGCAATGGTCGGACCCCACCTAATGCTGCTACTGCCAATGAAGTTTCAGAGATTACAAAAGTCACAAAGAGATTGGTTGAAGGTCAAAGTTTTGGCCATGTTTGGTGCAACCTTTTGTGACCGGAGTTTTTCTTCCTTGCTAAAAGGGTACTGTCCGTGCGTTTGACCGTCATTAACGTACTAGGTTAGATAATGGGCGCATATCGAGCGTGACACTATAGCTTATTTTTTATGGCTGTGGGATAAATAATATTTTTTTTTTAATATTGTATTTTAGATTGAAAATTTGAAACCCTTTAATTTTTTTATATACGATATTCCGAAATATTCTGATTCATCTATAGTGTGCTGGATAAAATATCGTTTAAGGATTTTTAAAGTAACTTTATTGAAGCTTCTAATTAATCTGTGAAACTATTTAATTTTAATTAGATGAACATCATTAATTGCTTGTAATTATGTACTTTTCATTAATAAAGGGTAAATTTGTTACTGAGTCAATGCATTATACGTACTTCATTCTTACTTGTGATAGTTTACAAACACGATCTCAGTCTAAGTAGCTTGCAGATATTATAATAAATTGATGTGTTCATTTTAAATTACATGATGATCTAATAAACATTTTAGTTAATTAAGGTTAAAACTCGGAATCCAAGCATGCAGTCATACATACTAACTCCATATATTAAATTATGTGGATTAGGGGATGAATTCAAAATTAGAAAAGAACTAAAAATCCTCACGACCTTGAACCTCGGCAAATATATTCTTTGTTTGAATAAGGTTAACCTGTGAATATTTTATTGAACTATGTCAATTGTTCGGATGCAAAATTGGACCATGTAATCTTAATTACTCACTTGTTCGGTCCTCTTCAGAAAATTATTAGTAGCATATTCAGTTAAGCAATTATGTTAATGGGTTCTCTAGCTAGAAGTGTTAGTTCAAGGGATAACTGAATTTATTTCTCATCTTTTTAATTACTTATCCAAGTTAAACAGGAAATACAAAGCTTTTTGTGTACTTTTTAATTTGGCAACTATTGTGCATTATGTCATTATCTTATATTTTTTTAAGTGTCTTTTTTTTTTCTTAGACTTCCGGTATTTAGAAGTTCATAGTCCTAACTACGTCTGGTTTGAGCCGGATCAGACCATTAAAATATAAAACTCTTTAGCAGTGCAAATTTTCTACTCAAACTTAGAAACTTTTGTAAAAAAATGTCAAGTTTCCATCAACATACTTCGATAGCTATCTGTCTCATATATATATATATAAGCATATTAATTTTATTAAAAATCATTGAGGGGGAAAAACCATCATAATAAAAATTTATGGCAATGAAAAAACTCATCTCTATAAACTAAGCAAAATATCAAAACAAGACAGAACCTTACTTCAGGTAGAACAGAAACCAAATAGAGCAATAAAAAACCACATACCAAAAAAAATAAGACAAAAAAAATAGACTATTCAAACAAAAACTGAGAGGCGACATTATATCGCTGTTTTCCAACGAAGAGCATTATGCTCAATAAGATTAGCGAGAACATTTGCTACCACATCATTCTCGGCATCAAAAGAAAACTTCAACTCTTTGCTAACTACAAAAATTTGTTCTGCTTCAGAAAGATATTCACTGACAGAAGAATTCAATTTTTTATTATTATTTTGGACTATCTCATTATCAGAGGGTCTCTGAATAGATATAATTTTTTTTTTTAATATTTTATCTTTACCTTTGTTTTTTAATTTTCCCTTCCGTAAGTCAACAAATGATTTGAATTTTGTCGCAGGCTGTCGCAGACTTGGAAGAAAGAGTAATTGATGAACTTGTAGAATGTGGGCTTAATATTGCGACTATTGGATCTTCAGAGATATAGGCAGAAGCTGGGCCTTGAGATGTTGGCCTTAATGAAGAGTTTGCTGGGCCCTTAGTTGTGGGAGTGGTCCAGTCTTGAGAAGTTGGGCTAGATAAAGAGGCTGATTCTGGGCTTAAAGAAGAGTAAGAGAGGCCCACAAGAAGAGAATCTGTTTTTGGAGAGACTGGTCTTGGAGTTGTCGGGCTTTGGGGGCTTCCAGACATAAGCCCCGTAATGTCATCAGGCCTTGAAAAAGTCTCCAAAAGTGAAATAGGTGGTCTGTTATCTTCCACCTGTGAGCCATAAAAAAATGCACCAGAATTAGTTGACTTTGAAAACAAAATTGAAGAAATAAATTCTTCTTCCATCCCAACCGCAAATCTCGACCCTTTAAAATCTGGATTATCAGAAGGCGTTTCCATTTCCAAGATACTCTCTATCTCAGCCGCAAAACGTGGCTCATTCAAGCGAGGATCCGAAGAAATCAAATCAGTATTTTCGAAAAAAGTTTCCATCTCCAAGTTTCTCTCTATCGCACCCGCAAAACATGGCTCTCGAGGGGATTTCGGCACAAAACTAGTTATTTGATATTTGAAATTAGAATTTGAGAGAAAGCTTCTGCTGCAGCCTCCATGCCACCGTCGGAGGGAGTTGTTGGTGCCAGAGATACCTCAGATTCATCACTCGATATTGGAGTGGAAGGCTTCTTTGTGACATTGTTGTTGGAATTGAAAATGGCCCCACAATAACCTCCACAACTGTAACAGTGAATTTCATATCTTTATGAACCAAAGCTAGAAATTCATTGATAGGCACATTACGAGTGGTGCTGGCAAGAATTTGAGCGACATCGAACTGTGTCAAGGGAGATAAAATCACCAAAGTATTTAGCAATTCATTCGAAAAAATCTTGAGACCACATGTGAATAAGAATTCTATGACACCTATCCAAACAAAACGTCTCAAATGAATGAGATTATGATAAAAAATTCTCACATCAGAGCACTAATGCCCTAGTCATGTTTAAAGTCTATGTAGGTTGTGAGACTTGTAGAATCAAGGAAAGCAAGCAAGATTATAGAGCCACCCATGGGAGACGCCATAATACATTCATGTCCTGTTCCATGAAACTTGTCTTAAATATATAGTTTAATTGAGTTTATATGTAGTTGACCATTTTATCAGTAGTTTATAGGTATCTTGAACCATCATGTCATCCCATGTATATGTTGTTATAATAATCTAAAAAATTTTACCAGCTCTTGATTTATTGATAATTTTGATCTTACGAATTGAGATTAGCTCAGTTGATACACCTACCGTAAAGTAGTTATAGTATAAGTGGGAGGTCATAAATTCAATATTCAATATCTCCAACATTATTTACAAAAAAAAAAAATGTAAGATCAGTTGAATATATTGACATGAAGGAAGATACCTGAATTTTAATCGCTTTTTCAATGAATGATTATGCATTTGATGTTAGATTTGTTCAAATTCCAGCACCCATCGTGAAGCCTGAGAAATGAGAAAGAAAGAGAAAATTAATACATTTTTGTTTGGTATTTGGACTTAGTTTAATTAGTCAAAAGTATACGGATTAGATTCAAAATGGTAACTGCATATTCACAATTCGAATTCGATACTCCTATTTAATTAAAACTTAAAGAGTTGATCCATGCAAACTCTTCACACCATGTTGAATAAAAAGAGAATTAATATTTTATAATCAACAAATTAATTGGATCTAATGGCTAGGAAAGGCAACATCAACATGCATCAACATGATATTTTGTTATTATTATAAACTCAACACAACTCATTCCCACTAGATATTGTTATACTTCAATAAAACAATTGATGTTATGTGATGAAACCTCTCATAAATTGTCAAAATGTCTTAAGTTTTCATTTTTAACATATAGACTTCATAGCTACCAAGTCAATGTTTTTATATCAAATCATAACCAAAAATTCCAAATAGTAGCCCATATATATATTAAATGAAATTTAATTTCTTATATCTTTCTCTCACATAAGGATTATCCCCTTAGCATATATAAGAGCAACTTGTTAATTAATTCATTATTTAACCTTAATTTTCACTCCAAGTTTCCTTTATTAATTAAGGTTAATTTTGATAAGTTTTCAGAAGTTGAAAATGTAGGTAGCAAATAAAAATAAAATTGAATTTAATTACTCTCTTGTCATTGATTATTTTATTGACAAGTAGTGAATACAATAATCATATCTCTTCCATGGAATAAAATTAAGATAGCGCTAGCGCATAAAAAAGCCTCAATAACTCAAGTGCAGAGAGATAAATATGAATAGGCAGGGAGCTCATGCAATTGGCGGTTGGTAATTGCTCGTTAGAACAAAAATTGCTTGGATGTGCTTTAATTAACATCCCGCTGGCACGGCACCCACAATGGTAGGCTTCACATGCTGGCATACGGCTTTAGGCGCACCACCGTTATAGGTGAGTGCGATGTTGTTCAGTGTTATTCCCGAGCATTGGCCCTCTGAACATTTAAGAGAAACTGCTTCAGGAATTTTAGAAGTTCCTTTAATGCCTGTGAAGGTTACTCCACTGAACTTCACTTTAGATGGGGTAGTGGTGCTTGGGCAAGAACGTCCTGGGCAATAGGTTTGATCAATAATGACGGGATTGCCTACATTATTCATTGTAATATCTTCAAAATGAATATCGGATGCTGCTCCCCCATACTTTCCTGGCCAAGATTTAAGTCTCACGCCATTGTCAGTGTTTGAGAGTGTGCAGCCCTTAACGGTGACTCCAGTAACAGGTTTCTCGTTTGGATATTTGCCCAAGCTTCCAATGCTGATGCCGTGGCCTGGTCCGCATGTCACGCCCTCTACTGTTATTGCCGAGGCTCCGTCGCCAATAGAAATGCAATCGTCGCCGGTGCCAATGGTAGTTTTAAGAATGCTGATCTTTGAGGAAGATCCGATATGAATTCCATCAGTGTTGGGGCTGTCCGCAGGTGCAGTGATTTGCAAATTCTGAAAGGTAACGCCATCGCATCCAAACATGCTAATGTGAAAGTTCTTGCTATTCAGCGAAGTTATACCGTCGACCATACTATTGGTGATGAAATTGAAGTACAAATTCTGGTCACCAAAAATTAAATAATTTGTTAGAAATTAAACACTAGCTACGCATAATATAAAAATGGAATGAATTGAATTTTTAGATAAGATAGATACATACACTATTGGTACCAGCATCACACTTGGATCCGCATGTCTTCCATGAAGATTGGCCTTGGCCATCCAAGGTTCCACCTCCGGAGATTGTCAAACCGTCGACATGGTCAAGAACAATCCAAGCCAAGTTATTCAAGGCGGCAATATCGCCCGGTGCCTGGAGTGTTCCTTGTAAATTAAGCGTCACTTTACCTTTGCAGGGACCTGACAATGTCACTTGTCCTAGTGGGTATGTACCCTTTGGAATTGTAACAGTGCCTCCTGCCGCACATGCCGCCTTCCATGCATCCAACAATGCCTATTCCCACCACAATTAGAAATAAAATTTACTCTATTATGTTAACTTTTTTAAGATAAAAATATGTAAAATATAGCTGGGATTATTTGAAATAAAGATAAAAAAAAAAATTGTATTTACTTGAGTATTATCTTTCCCAGGTGTGAAAGTACCTCCACCAGCTGCCGTAGCACCTGCAGGAGCACCTGCAGGAGCAGTAGAATGGACCATGGAAACGAATGATAACAGCAAAGATATTGAAGCCATAGATGTTATTCCCTTGAAGCCCATCATTATTTTTTCTGTGTTAATTTCTTTGTTTTTGCTAAATGATAGATGTTTTGTCTGAGATGAATGGGACCCGTTGGCTTTCCATATATGTAAGCATCTCATTTACTATTTTGGCAATTTGGGAAATCTCTGACTGACTAAGTTCCTATTTTTAGCTTGTTAGTTTTCCTACTTAATTGGAACTCATAGCTGTCCGTTACTGATAAAAAATAACATACGACTGACTTGTTCCTCCGCCCCCCATTTCGCTCCTTGAAAGACTAATTTCTTACATTTCCATTTTCATCTTTCATTCATTTATTCATTATGTTATGCTGTTGTGATAACCGACATATTTTCAGCCAATCAACTAAAACTATATAAGAGATTAATTCTAATACATTGTATCGGATAGAATATCAAAAATGGCAAAACATCCTTTATAAGTTTTAAGGTATCTATATACTTAGAATTTATGCTCCATACTTTTGATTAAGCTGAAAAAGATGAATGCCATTTTATTTACACCCTCATGAGTTATTTACAATTATTATTATTTATGTATGAGGAAATTAAAATTAAATCAAATTTGTCAAATATTTTTGATTTAAATCAAATGCTTTAATTAAATTATATATTTCCTTAATTACTTGAGTCTCAAAATATTCCAATTCATTTTAAGTTCAACTTAATTACGTGTATATATGTCAATTGTTGCTAAGTGAAGAATTAACATAATCATTAAATAACTATAAGATTAAGCCTTATATTGTCATGATTGCCTTTCTATTCCATATCATAACATTTTAATTAAAAGACCTTTAATTGCTCATACTCTATTCGACAAGAATTAAGAGTTCAAAAAGGTTGAAATTGAAAAATTGTCGGTTTTTAATATTAATTAATGATAAAATAATATAAATAATTCCTGTATAATATATATATATATATATATATATATAGTAATTTAATGAAGTATACATACATTGAAAAGGGATTTTATAATTTTTTTTTAATGCGAAACTAAGATATCCTCAATCTGTCAACCGGAGGAATTTAATTTTTTAATTGATGTACTCAGCATTATCTATCAAATACCATGCCACGGTGAAAGTGAGGTACATCATGCTCAATACTGATTAAATAATCAACCGTTAAATTATCCAAGGATCACCCATTAACTCAATTGGTAAAATTATGCTTTATGATAAGAATAGGAGATTGAGTTTAATATTATGTATCATAATCATATTATATATAGGAAATCGGAAAAATAGACAAATTTATCAAAATGCTAATCTAATTTTATTATTAATAATTTAATTTATTTTTGAACAATACTAATAATTTATTAATTAAAAATTCAATTTTATTAGCATTACGAGATTAATGTGTGATATCTTAAACAATTTTTAAGTGAAACGTAACCTTCGGCTATGTAGCGAAGCAATTATGTTTCCCAAGTGGTTCTGATAAGAAGCAGAAACAATGAAACTCAATGCTCAAATCCATTCCTATTAAAACTATTCAACTTTAATTTGCTGAATTTCAACAGATACCTTTTGGATATGAAGGGAATATCAAAGTGAGTAGAGACAGCCATGAGCCTAGTTCCTGAAAGATCGCACATGCTGAAAACTTGACCCACAAAATAATTCATTAATTAAAAATGCAATTTTATTAAAACTAGATAACCAGAGGTGGAATCAGAATTAGATATAAAGGAGCAAATCTGTAGAACAGATTTAGTAGTGATAAGTTTTTCAAAATTTCAGTTTCTTGATCACTTGTGGCTCTACATAACATTAGAGTGTCATTAGATAAAAAAAAAAAAAAGTTACACCACTAGGCTCCTCATGCTCAAACGAATCCAAAGTAAAAGAGTGCTAGGAACAAAAAAAAAAAAAAATCATATAATTAAGGCACAAAGCAATTAGAAAATATGGCAGCAATTGGCCTAAATACTATTCACTAGAATAAAAAAAAAAATCTGACAGATTTAATAAATTGCATAGTTTTAGATTCCACCAATCAGAAAACTACCCCATATCCCTTATAAGTTATAACTCTTTCCAATACATCACAGTTAACTTCATCATAGCCGCCTTAGACATGTCAAGGGCTTAAATGCCATGAATCTACCAGAGGAAGGACTTGTGCGCAAGGAGTGATGAAAGAAATAAAGGTACGCCGGCGAAGATGTTGATGAAGACAGGTGATTTGCATTTGAGTATCAATTTGTGTTGAGCAGTTGAGTCGCATGTTCAAGATGTGAAACGTACTTCCTCTTGATTATGCATACATAAAGCCAATACATAAAGGTAACTGTGGATGCGACTGATGAGGTAATTACTGCTACGAGAGAGACAGAGAACCCAAATGTATATATATATATATATATATTTGGCTTCAAGCAACAGGTACAAAAATTGGAAAATAATATATAAATTTATACCATTTTTAATATTTATTCTCTAAAAAAATATATTTACCTTCTTAATTTAAGGATTTTCCCTCCAGGCCAGGCTCCGCCATTGGGCAGGAGTGTAGAATTTTTAATGACCTTCCTAATTTGCGTGTGTAAATTGCTGTAAATGTTTTCGTTGAAGTCATAAAATCAAATAAAATCGAAGATATAAAATTGCACTTGTATCTGAAGGGTAAGTGGATTGAACGTTCGTCAGCAATTAGAATATTATCTTGTATACTTCTACTAGATAGAAAGGCATTCAGCTGGGATTAGATTAAAAAAAAAAAAAAAAAAGGTTGGGATGCCCTAGCTCCACCCCGGTATATAACTATATAGGTAAGATAATTTGGTGTAATTTTTTTTTTTATATATAATAGCATTACATAATAGTCAAATATAATTAACAATTATTAATATTTAAATCAAATGTGGTTTAATTACATCATATCATAATTATAATATATATATATATATATATATATATATAAAAGTGGAAATAGGTGATAAATAAAATAACCGTAAAATACTTACTATCTTTATTTTATAGATGACTCTTTATAATATAAATTAGTAACTTAATAAAATGTAAGATAAATATATACTCTTGTAATTCACTATAAATAAAATATTATAATAAGATGAAATAAATTAATAAAAAAATTATATAAAAATCAAATAGCGAGTGTAAAACATGTTAATAAAAAACCGGTGTATATAAAAGTGGGAAAAGAAGGATATATAAAATAATTGTAAAGTTCTTATTATTTTTATTTTATAAATGACTCTTAATAATGGATAAATTAGTAATTTGATAAAATTTGAGATGAACATGAACTCTTATAATTTACTATGAATAAAATACTATAAAATTTGAAAAAAAATTATAAATTTTATTTTTACCAAAATAAAAAATTGAATAATAATTATTAAATATTTTAATATGAATCAATGAAATTAAGATAAGAGTTGTTTAATTGTTTCAATCCAAATGATAAATTAATAAAAAAATTATATAAAAAATAAATAATGATTAATAACGAATTTAATATCTAAAAATTAGATGTAAAGCACGTGAAAAACTAAAAAGATTAATTTGTTAATAATTATATTACAAAAATTTAAATAAATATAATCACATTCAAATACCCATAAATATAAATAGGAATTCGTTAAAGATTTTTGGTTTTAAAAAAAAACTCATGATGTAATTTAAAGAATAAAAAACTAAATTGTAGGGGTCCCAGTCTATCTCACCTGTTCTTTGCAGATGACAGGGTCCTATTTGCAGAAGCTACAGTAGATCAAGTGCAAGTTGTGCAGAAATGTTTGGGTTCCTTTTGTAAAGCATCAGGGCAGCAAGTTAATTTCCCTAAATCAAGCTTGTTTGTTTCGGCAAATGTGGATTCAGGTCTTGCTAATGACATTGCAAAAGTAGCAGGGATTCCTTTGGTTACAGATTTCGGTAAATACCTTGGAGCACCTGCTATTCATGGCCGGGTGACCTCGGCTACCTATCTATACCTGATTGACAAACTTAATACGAAGCTTTCTACTTGGAGATCGAAATAGGTCGGACAACGTTGGTACAATCAGTCTTGTCTAAGATTCCCTATTGCGCGATGCAAACGGCTCAGATTCCTAAGGGGGTGTGTATGGAAATGGATAAAATTTGCAGGCGGTTCCTTGGGGCGGTAGCTCTGATCAGCGTGCTCTTAGTCTTGTTAAATGGGAACAGGTGATCAAGCCGAAGCAATATGGTGGGTTAGACCTGAAGGATTTGTCAACAATGAACACGGCATTTTTAGTTAAATTGGGTTGGCGAATGTATGCCGATCCTACTGCTTTATGGGCCTCTGTTTTGCGAAACAAGTACCTTCAAGTTGGCCAGATGACTGGTGAGGTTACTGCTAGTGCAAACTCTTCAATGGTTTGGAAGGCTATATCGAGGAATTTTCATTTTGTATTCCGGGGTATGAAGAAGTCGGTTCGGAATGGGAGAGGTACGAGCTTCTGGAATGATTGTTGGCTCCTAAATGAACCTCTTATCTCTGTTGTATCTAATGAACCTGATCCGGAAGAGCTATCCAAAGTGGTTTCTGAATATTGGCAAACAGGGTCTGGATGGGATTGGTCTGCCGTGGATCACCTGCTTCCAAGGGATATTAAGAATAAGCTAGCAGCAAGGCTTCTTTCTAGCAGGCCTGATGCGCAAGATAAGGAGATTGGCGGTACTCTAACACAGGAGCTTTCTCTGTTAGATCCACTTATAATGCTTTAGCTAATTATTGCTTGTTGCAGGAAGATCCAATTTGGAAGCTCATCTGGCGATGCCCAGCGCCCCAACGGATTCGAACTTTTCTCTGGCTGGTGAACAATGAGAAGATCCTTGGCAATGTTGAGAGATGCAAACGAGGCTTTACTGCAGATCCCTACTGCCCCTTCTGTCGAGACAAACTGGAGTCTACTCTTCACATCTTACGAGACTATGATACTGCTCGCAATATTTGGATCCGCTGTAGTGCTCCTCGGTGCATAAGTGAGCTTAATTTGAATCTTCATGATTGGTTGAAACAAAGCTTGAGTTGTATTAACAAAGTTGGCTCTAATGGAAGCTGGCGCAGCTTCTTCGCTTGCAGCCTTTGGTGGTTATGGCGGTAGCGCAATGGCATGATCTTTTGCAATCATGAGCAAGATTTGGACAGTAGGATGAACGTTCTTCTTAATTATGGTTTTTCGGTTGAAAAGGCTTGGTGTTTGAAGAAGACTCTGTGCCCAAATGTAGATTGTGTGGAGCGCTTGATAGGTTGGTCTCCTGCCCCTCGTGGTTGGACCAAGTTGAACACTGATGGCTGCTCGAAGGGAAATCCAGGTAGAGCCGGGGGTGGTGGGGTGTTTCGGAACCATTATGGTGATTGGCTCTTTGGTTTTCTTCTCAATATTGGAGAGTGTACTGCTATTGAAGCAGAACTCTGGGCTGTGCTTAAGGGGCTCATCCATGCTCAAGACCATGATTTTAATCGTTTGGTTCTTGAACTTGATTCACTGGTTGTGGTTAATTGGCTTGTGGATACTCAGCCTTAAGAAGGACAGTTTGCTAATCTTGTTCAGGCTTGTAAGGACCTCTTGCTTTCCTTTCCAACTGTTGAAGTCCAGCATGTTCACCGTGAAGGCAACAGAGTTGCCGACTGGTTAGCCAACTATTCCCTGGGTTATGATCATGGTGTTACGGATTTGCTTGTCCCGCCGGCTGCCTGTGCTTCTTTGATGCAGGATGATATGCTTGGGGTCTGTTGGCCCAGGGTGCTCCCAGCTTTATTATTGCTTTGTGTTTAGGTTCCCTCTCTATTGTTAAATATATATATATATATATATATATATATAAATTAAATAATGATTAATAATAAATTTAATGTATAATAATTATCTATGAATTAAAAAAATTATATAAAAATTAAATAATAATTAGTGATGAATCTAATATTTAATAATTTAACATAAAACTAATGAAAAACCAATCAAATAAAATAAATAGAAAGATTTTAGAGAGGTTAATTGTAAAGAAAAAAAAGAAAAAAAAGAAAGTTAGGATGGAATTGCTAAAAATGAAAGAATCTAATTGAAAAGTATTAATTATCCACATGTTTTTTTGCCTTTCTTTGTTGTATTAGCAATCCACCAGTCCAGAGTGTAACTTCAAGCCGAGGCAGCAAAATTTAGGAAACAAATTATCACAAATGATAGTGACGGAGGTGATGTGTTTTTGTTTCTTCTAAAGTTTAGTAGTGCAAATTACATTGATAGAGAACTGAGAGAAACCCTTCAATCCTACTATTTTAATTTTGTTCGAAAGAAATTAGAAAAGAAAATAAAGAAAGATCGTTACTTTTTTTATTTATCCACCCTCCACAATGTATAGGTTTGCGGGTTGCAGACGAATGAGCTCCAGAGCCACCCAGAAGGGTATAAGTTGGTTGACTTCATTCAATCATCCAAGGTATGTTCTTTTCGCTTCCAACATTCTGCTGCCGTTATTGGGATTGTTTATGATTGTTGCTGGATTGGTTTTAATCTGAGAATTAATCAACGTTTTGTGAGATCATGTAGCTCTCATATGGGGATTTCTGTTAAGAAAGTTATTGTTTTAATTGGTAGATGAATATCTGTATTAGAATTTTTCAAAGGGATTATTGTTTTCTGATTGTTTCTTGAAGATCCATCAAAACTTACTTTCATTTGTTATAACCGTCTCGTCTGAAAATTTAGTTGCACTATTTATTTTTATGTCGCAGATCCGTTCATTCCTTGTCATTTGCAACAGTAGAAGTTGAAGAGATATCTGGTTCTCAGCCCGCGGAAGTAAACAACTTGGGTCGGTGCTAGTGTGGCATTTTGATAAAAGCATTGAGCAGAATGAAACCGAAGGATCTCCCAAATTGTAGAACTTTATGAAGCGTACCAAGATTATAAGGTTAAACTTATTTTATAAATCTTTGCAATCAATAGTTATTTCAACATAGACCGTCTTTATTTTTTAGTGCAGGGGAAATGGACAGGATCTTCAAGTTGGAATAAAATTGTGGATCCTTTAAATGGAGAGCCATTCATTAAGATTGCTGAAGTAGATGTAAAAGGAATTCAGGTATATTCCTTTCGGTATACCACAACATAGCCTTGTTGCTTTATATGTCAGCTTGACATCCCTTAGGTGAGAGTACATAGCATGTTGTGGCTAAACAATATTTTTTTTTTTTTGCTTTGTGCACTTTAAGGAATACCTCTCTCGCTTTCGGTCATTGTCTCTTTCCAGTTTTGCCTTTTGCAGTATTAGTCCAAAATTTTTCTTTTCAACTTCTTTATGCCATGTCTAATCTAAAATTTCTAACTTTTAAACTAATGCAGCCATTTGTTGAGAGCTTGTTCAAGTGCCCCAAGCATGCACTGCACAATCCCTTTAAATCACCAGAGAAGTTTTTGTTGTTTTTTCATCTGTCCTGTTAACTTTCTCTGTTCTATTCTGGTCTTCGTTTCTTCCCCCCGACTAAATAATTAATTTTGAAATTGCTCGAGTATATCATGATTGCCCATTTCTTCATTCGCTATTTTATAATTGAATATTTTTTTCATTATGTTTTTCAGGTATCTTTTATATGGAGACATTTCTGCAAAGGTAGCCCACATGCTTTCCCTGCCAAAGGTGAATTGTTCATAGGGCATGAATGACCATCTTTTTATCTTGTTCTTAAACTGAAACTTTCAATTATATTAATTGTTTTATTAAATTGTTATTGTACAATAACTTTTTCACCTTTCGCAAATTTCAGGTTTCCAATTTTTTCACTAGGTTAATACAAAGGGTTGCTCCAAAGATTTCTTGGTGAAGTCACAGTTACTCAAAAATTTCTAGATAATTTCTCTGGTGATCAGGTAGATGTAGATCAATATAGCTCCACTAGAGCTCATTGGTATTTAGTTACTTAAGTAGACAGGGCTCAGTTTAGTTTCCATGTGACTGAATGGATGCAGTATTAGTAACCAACTTTGAATTAGAAATCTGGCTTGTCCTATGTTGAAAAAACATGTGTCTTTGACCTTATCACTAGCCAAATCTATTATCTGTTTTCAAATTGGCAACTTATGCTATGTTCTTTGTGATAGATTGCTAATAATAGTTATTTTCAGAACCTTGTTACATTCTATCTTCAATGTGCAGGTTCGATTCTTGGCAAGGTCATTTGCAATACCTGGAAATCATCTGGGACAGCAAAGTCATGGGTTTCGATGGCCATATGGTCCTGTAAGTACTGGAAACATGATGTTTCATTTAATAAATAATCTATGAAAACTTTTTTGTAAGGAGAAATTTTATAGTAAAGACACATTCTGTATAACTTTATGACTTTTTACTCTGGGCTTTAAATTTTTTTGATAAAGATAAATGAGAAAGAAAGTATTGCAGTTTCATTTGGTGGTAGACCAGCGACTGGTGCCAAGCAATGTTTATTTGTTTGGAACTCTTTGTTTATTTTTATCATCTTATTTAGCTATTGTTTCATTTTTTTTTTCAGAAGAAAAGAAAAGCAAAGAGGAGAAGAAAGGGCCATATTGTCTAACATTTCCCTTAATATAATGTGTTGATATACTGAGTATAAGTTGGACCAGTTAATATTGGGCATCTACTAAGTCAGTCAATGTGTGCATCATCTCTTCATAAGTTTCTTAGTGATTGTTGGAGCTCTTGTTTGACATAAAACTGCAGTACATATGTGCATTATATCATTATTGACTTTCGTAAATGAATTTGTATGCAGGTGGCAATTATTACTCCTTTCAATTTTCCATTAGAAATTCCAGTGCTTCAGTTGATGGGTGCTTTATACATGGGCAACAAACCTGTTCTCAAAGTTGATAGTAAGGTATGCTCATAATGCTAGTCAAAATGGTTGTGGGTACTACAGTTATTATAATAATACTGTTCTTTGGGACTACATGAGTTATTTCACTGAAATATTGGTATGGACAAGTGAACTAACATATATCTCTAGCCATGGGTAATTTTGAAATCTATTCCCGAAAAAGCAGTAATTTATGTAGATGGAAATAATACTACTGAATTTAAAGGAGAATTATGCTGTGGTTTTCTTAAGAAACACAAACAATCTTTTGCGTGGATGGAATCAATAGGTAGATGATTATATTGATATACACAGGTGATATTGAAGCCGAGATATAGGTTGTGAACATATTCTTTGGCTTCTAAACTATTGGATAACCTCTTGTTTCTACCTTTGAATTACCATATGTGCAACCCTATTTTGGCCTCTCTATTTTTTTTTTCTCTATGCCTATCATGCAGCCTAATGATGAAAGTGTCTCATAGGTTTGCATTGTAATGGAGCAAATGATGCGACTTCTTCACTACTGCAGGTTGCCTGTGGACTTCATAAATTCTGACGGGAAGACAATGAACAAACTGCTGTTGGAGGTTGGTTCTGGAGTATTTTGACTCTTTAAATTTCCTTTCCTGCTGCAACTATTTTTCCTATATGATCTTTTGCTGCACTTTCTTTTGCAATAGCATATTGGGTTTGCTAGGTCACCTCTTTGAGGAAGTTATTCAATTTTTTTCAAGAAATTGTATATTTTATTTTGCCATTGCCCTCCTATATTTTGCCCATTTGTGGAATGTATTTGTCATCTATGAAACTGCAGAAAGTCCCTGAAGATTCTTCTAGTTCGGATATTGTATGTGACTATATGATCACATGATGCTAGCAGTTGAATATAATTGTGAGCCAATAGTAGTATGCCAGTTGTGGAGGAGATGGATATGGTTATAGCAGTGATACAATTACTAGTTGTAATAGCACTTATACTTCTTAATTCTGATAGACATGGCGCAATAGATATGGATATAAATTGCTGATGATAAATCATAGTCACTTAAAAAGGAAAAGACTAATTGATAGAAAAATGTATTGTTTTCACTTTTATAGGCAAATCCTCGAATGACACTCTTTACTGGAAGCTCAAGAATTGCAGATAAGTTAGCAGTTGACTTGAAAGGTCGTATTAAATTGGAAGATGCAGGATTTCACTGGAAAGTTCTAGGTCCTGATGTTAATGACGTATTTATGTTTTCTTGCTCATTGCTTCTTATTCAATAACATTTGGGGTTCAATGTTGTCACTGAGTCATCCTTTTTTGGTTTCTTAATGGCAGGTGGATTATATTGCATGGATTTGTGACCAGGATGCTTATGCTTGCAGTGGTCAGAAATGCTCTGCACAATCAATACTATTCATGCATGAGGTTAGTTGTTTCAGTTGTAGGTTTCTGTGTTTGTCTGGTGTGCTATTATTATGACCCTCTGATGAGATGTTTTTTGTATTTCTCCTTCTTGCTCCCTCTCCTTATAATTTTTAAACTACTTGTCTACTTAAACTAATTCAGTGGCTTGTTCATTCTGGATCTTTTTGTTCTTTTTAATGAGCCCATGTCCTACTGCAGAACTGGTCCAGTACTTCACTTCTATCCAAAATGAAGGATCTTGCAGAGAGAAGAAAATTAGAAGATTTAACTGCTGGTCCCGTTCTTACTGTAAGTATGGATAGTACTATTATCAGGATGATGTTTTAAGTTTGATATGCGGCTTTATGTTGCATATTTTCCATTACACAAAATCATTTAATGATTAAGTGAAGTTTATTGCTTGTACTTGCAGTACTGTTTGTTCCAGTCATAGTTTAAGAATCTTGATTTTGATTTCTCCTACCGCAGTTTACAACTGAAGCAAAGCTAGAGCACATGGATAAATTGCTTCAAATACCAGGTTCAAAGCTACTATTTGGTGGCAAGCCTTTGGAGAATCACTCCATTCCGTCCGTATGTGGTGCTTTAAAACCAACAGCCGTATATGTTCCCATTGAAGAAATATTAAAAGAGAGAACTTATGAGCTTGTAACTAGAGAGATATTTGGACCATTCCAGGTAAAGAAGAAAAGCAAATCTTGCTAGATTACCTTTTATTTTTGTAGTTATTTTAAGTATTAGTACTTTTTAATTTTTTTGTGAAAAAAGAAAAAGAAAAAAGAAAAAGAAAAGAGATATCTTCATTAATAGAGATGGAAGGATATTTTTGAGAATATGACATTTTCCTTTGAATTCCGTATTCAAACCGAACATAAAATTCATTTCATTTGAAATCAATTCCCCATTTTGTATAAATTATTCCAAACAAGGAATTTCATTTGCAAATCAATTCCATCATAGAATTCATTTGCAAATCAAATGAATTTTTTTATTGAATTGAACCAAACAAGGGCTCAAGGTCATTTTTGCTGAGGATGAATGAGTTCATGACTAAACTTGGTTGTAGCTTTCAAAATTGGATGTTTCCTTGATCTTTCATTACTATGTGATCTGGAACTTTAAATGACCTGTATATAAACAAATTTTATGCTTAAAGGCAATGATATAGTATATGTGGAAATACTCACATGACAATATTATCTAAAGCATGGGAAGCAATATGGTTGAGATATTCAAAGTAATTGACCATTTATATTTATTTATTTTTGTGTGTGAGATATTATGTTGAATTATTTGATGTTTCCTTCTTGTAATGAATATTAATCAAAATATCTAAGTATTTATAATTTCATGCATCAGTCAGTACATATGCCATTACTTGGCTCTAATTTTGTGGGTTATATATATGAAGTATCGGGTACATATTGGAAAGTATCTAAAAAATTTTATAGTCTAATTAATAGGGGATGTGTCACCTCAGTAGAAATATCTTCAGTCTTGAC
The DNA here is from genome assembly GCA_949630135.1 of Balakata baccata. NCBI lineage: Eukaryota > Viridiplantae > Streptophyta > Magnoliopsida > Malpighiales > Euphorbiaceae > Balakata > Balakata baccata. Next base: position 69,308 of record CATIWF010200289.1, read on the forward strand.
TTCATCCAAATTAGATATTTATTTCCATTTTCGTTAGCAAATTTTTGCGGTATTATGTGGATGAATAATTTTGTAATTTAGAGGCTAATGATGTTAACATAAGTTACTATGTTTGCTTGCAGATCATTACTGAGTATAAGAAAGATCAATTGCCACTGGTTTTGGATGCTTTTGAGAGGATGCATGCACATTTAACCGCTGCTGTCGTTTCAAATGATCCTTTGTTTTTGCAGGCAAGATTAAAACCTGAACCTTGGAGTTATGAACATTAAATCTTTCTACCAACTGCAGTTGTTAGGAATCATTACGAACACAGTTTTGTGATAATTCTCAATTGGTTTAAATTTTATTTTGTATATTTATACAAGTGAATTTGCAGGAAGTTATTGGGAAATCAGTTAATGGGACTACATATGCTGGGTTAAGAGCAAGAACTACCGGCGCTCCTCAGAATCATTGGTATGTATCTGAACAGAATTCGGACAGTAGTTTATGGTGCATAAGAAAATGGTCAAGTCCTCATTCATGTAAAACAAACTTTTATTAAACAGGTTTGGACCAGCAGGAGACCCAAGAGGTGCAGGTATAGGGACACCAGAAGCATTAAAATTAGTCTGGTCTTGCCATAGAGAAATAATTTATGATTTTGGTCCCTTGCCAAAGAATTGGGAAATCCCACCATCTACTTAGTGGTGTAATGCGTTGAAACCCTTTAACCTGTTGCCACTGCCTAGCTTTTGAATAAAAGAGAGGAAATTTTGGTCTGACCAGATTTTGTTTTAGCAAATCCGTAAACCCTGTTTGAGAATTGTGACATACTGGAAATTTTGTTTTAGCAAATACCTTTACATGGCCTGATAAGCTTCTGGTGAGTTTGCTTTACTGGTTATAACAAGAAAGAGTGATATTAAATCAAGAATACTTCATTTTCAAGAAAAGGATCTTTACATAAACAAACTAGAGACAATCTTGCAACAGCAGCAATTGAAGTTCCAACTTATAAGTCTGTAATACAAAAACCCTTTTCCTTTTATTATAAGCTTGTAATTCTCTGTTCAATCACTTGCCACCGTCATTGTTGCTGCCCTCAGACTCGATGGTAACAACTTTCTTGACAGCTGCACTTTGTTTGATCACTTGCCCTGTTTCTTTCTTGATGCTCTCAGTCTCAGGCTTCACTTCCTCCTCCTTCGGTGCTGCATATCTCCTTCCATAACAACAGCCGCTCTTACTCTTACTCTCCATATTCAACTTTCCTAACAAAATTATAGTGATTGGAATAACTTTCTCGTGCTAAGTTAAAGATGAATGCAGCAGAAAATGGCAAGTATTTATAAGAGGCATATGCCGACTTGCTGTGATTGTTCATTTAAAGTGTAATTAATCTTCTTTGATGCATTCATGTATCAGCCTAAAAAGCCCATCAGCCAGATTGATTAAAGACACAGGTGTGATTCTTGGAAAGTTAAGAAGTCTAAAAAACGGTTGCTTGCTCTTGCCGATTGCAAATTTTATCGTGACCTCGGTCCATAAAACATTATAAGTTACGGATTTATTACACGTGTGAGAGGTAGTGATAATTTTATACATAAAACAAATTTATATAGTTATAAAATATACGGATGATTAATTTATAAAAAATAAATATTTTCTAATAAATTAATGAATATATCTATAACAGACGATGAATATTTACAAAATTGTCATCGTGTATTTAATAGTCGTATAAATTTGTTTTATTTACAAAATTGTCATTTCCTCTCACATGTGTGATAGACTTTTGGTTTATAAATACTACATGGACCGTAGCCATGGTATAACAATCTCTTACTAGTGGAGCGTAAATTGTATTGTGGACCATAGTTCATATTGCAACATGTACTAAACACGTGTGAGAAAAGTAATATAAATACGGTGACAATTTTATAAATAAAATAAATTTATACAGATTTATTTATTGATTTAGGATCATTGGTTTATTAGTAGAAGCATTAGTTTATTAATAAATATTTATTTTATTTTAAAACAAAATCAACCATTATTTTGTTTTTTTTTTTGTGTTTTGATATGCTATTTATTTCGATTTGTAATTTTTTCAGTGCGTTTTATCCCGATTTTTTGTTATATTTTGATTTTTTTTAAGATGATTCAATTAATTCATATCTACAAATTAAAACACAAAAAAATATCCATTAAATTAAGTATACCAAGAAATAAAATGAACTTGTATTAATATAAAAAATGAACTTTCATTAATAAACTAATGAACCTTTTACTAATAAACTAATGAATATTTATTAATAGATTAATAATTAACTTTTTTTAATAAACTAATGAACTGTATTTTGTAATGAACCTTCAGTTTTATAACTAATGAATATTTAGTTCATTCGTAATGAATATTTTCAATTTATTCGTAATGAACTTTTTCATTAAACTAATGAACTTTATTTTATTCGTAATGAATTTTTTTAATGAACTAATAAATATTTTTTAATAAATTAATGAATATTTAGTTCATTTATAATGAATATTTTCAGTTTATTCACGATAAACCTTCTCAATAAACTAATGAATATTTATTTTATTCGTAATGAACCTTTTTTAATGACTTAATGAATATTTTTCAATAAACTAATGAATATTTAGTTTATTCGTAATGAACCTTTTTAGTTTATTTGTAATGAACATTCTCAATAATATAATAAATATTTATTTTATTCGTAATGAATATTTTTAATGAATTAATGAATTTTTTTCAATAAATTAATGAATCTTTATTTAATAACAGATGATGAATATTTATAAAAATATCATTGTATGTTTGATAGATGTATAGGTTTGATTTATTTACAAAATTATTACCGTCTCTTACACTTACACGTGTGATGGAACTTAGTTCATAATGTTATATGTACCGGTCCAACATATAAGAATTGATTGGTGGAGAGGAAGAGTTCCTGCAAGCGGACCAGGGCCAACGATTGGTGTTAAATCCCAACTATGGCCCAAAGTAAGCTTATCTAATTTTAGTTATTTTCAAATAAACCCCTTAAACCCTAGCGCCCAAATCGCAGCTCAAGCTCATTGCCGCCCTCTCTTTCCTCTGCGCTTACTGCTCAGGTTCGGGTTCCGCTTCATGTTAATTGCTATCATTGTTTGTTACTTATCCCCTTCTTTTGCTGAAAGTATTTTTATTTTTCCCTTTTCTAAGGTTTCTACTTGTTAATTGTTTTACATCGAAGTAGACCTAAATTAATAGACTTTGTTTGTCTGGGGTGTGTTTCTTTGCCTGTAATGCTTATATTGTTTGTTTCTTCTTATACAGAATTTTGGGTTTTGTCTGCTGTCTTTTTCATGTCTTTGCTTGAAGTAATCACACAGGCTTCGGCCAATTCCGAACAACTTACGCTGCAATCTGAATACCCAATTATTCTAAACGCGGATGACATTTTCCCCAATTTGAAGCCGAAATTTGATATTGCTGATCCCGCATCACTTTCAATTCCTGTTTCCGGGTGGCAAATCTCAGAAACTGATGCTCAGCTCATCGAATCTAGCAAAAAGTTCTATGCTAAGCTGAAGAGGAAGCTCAAAGACACCAATCATTTCAATAGGGATGAATTTGTTGGAATTTTGAATTCTTTTCTTGAGAAAATTAGGGAAAAGGTTGGCATTTCGGTTGAGGTTGATTCCTCAACAGATGGCTACACTCTGGTCTTGATTGAGAAAGTGGGATTTTTTATTGGTCAAGATGTGTCAAGTTTGGTATTGGAAGCCTGTATTAGTTTAGAGATTTGGGATTTGGTGGAAACATTGATTGTTAAAGAGATTGTTGATCATTCGTGTTACTCGAATTTAATTACCAGTCTCGTGGCCAAAAAGAGGTCTGATTTGCTTTGTTTGAGTATTAAACATGCTTCAGATTTCGGTTTGTTAGAGTTGGTTTGCATTTTGAAGTATTTTCTTTCTCCCTCAAAGGATGCTTATGTTAGCATGGTGAATGCGAGGAGAGAATGGGAGAGTCAGGCATTGTCAGCTATTGAGAAGGCTAAAGACAAGAAACTCTCTGACAAGAAATCACGCGTAGCTAAGGAGGCTTCAATTTTGCTTATGCTTGCCTATGATGGGTTCACGACGGCTGAGCTCTGTTTGCATTATTTGCTGGCATCATCGAACGTAGATGAAGTTATATTATCATCTTCATTTGTTAAACTGAATGGTAAAGAGATGATGGGTTTGATAAAGTATTTGGGAAAATGGTTGAAGAAATATGAAATGTTTCCTCAGGCAGGTCCATGTCCTAAGGCTTCATCTGCACTGGGATTGGAAGCTTGTGATTGGGTTCCTAAACTTGAAAATATTATTAAGTTTGTTGGTTTGATTTTAGATGAAAACTTCTCCTCCCTGGTCATGCATCCGGAGTTTCATGAAGAGTTAAGATCAATTGAGGGATTGGTTGGTTCTTTAGCTTTAGAAGCTAAATTATGTTGCTCTGTGGCAAATGTACTTGAAAATTTGAAAACTGAAGCCAAAGTTGAGCAAAATTAGGAGCTGTCACTAATGGTTTTCTAATCCATATTTCATGTTACATCCAATTTTTGTTGAAGTGATATTAATATTATTTATCTTTTTGTGATTCAAGTTTGCATTTATAACGTCATGTCTTATTATTAACAAATTTATGTCTTCATTGCCGAAAATTTTTTAAATAGACTGATTCTATCATGTCATCTATAAGCTAATGCAATCACATAATATATATTTTATTTTTATTGGTCGATATGAATACAACATATATACATATCAATTTATAATTAAATTAGTCTATATATAATATGATAAAACTCAATTTATGTAAAAGTTTCTCTATCATCGTCTAATTTTTTTTTCAAATAATGTTTCTAATTAATGTACGGATATAATACTCATGGTAGACAAAATGTACAATTACAACCAAACTAATCAAATTTTCATAACGTGCCTTTTAGTAAAGGAACGAATATTATTTGTTTTTTTTTTTTTTTTTGGACTGAAGGAGTATTAATTTAATTTGCTTAACAAGATTTGCAAGATCATTGGTTTTGGTTTTCACATCCTTTTATGCATATGAATTTATAATTTTAATCAGTAATTTTTTATATAAATTAATGAAAGAAAAAATAAATTAGTGCTTTATATTTTCGCTTGAAATTAGAATAATATTAGCAGTACATTTGAAAAACAAGAACAAAAGGGAATGGCTAACCCTTCCATGTTCTTCGTTGCACAGGCATCATTTAATTTTTGTTTTAATTATTTTTTTATGTTACAAATACGGATAGTTTGACGGAGATAAGAATCTTCTCAAATCAATATAAACTAGTCGTACACTCGAGCCAACCAACAAAAAATACAGTGAATCGAACTTGGTTCGACCAGATTGGTTTTTGCTTACAGCTTCAACCCTACTTGGTTCTTGCAACCAACAATGCAAAAGATTCATACGCTACCAGACCCTCTCTTTTCACCCTTTGACTATCATTTAATCTGTATGAGGAAGAAGAGTACACTAGATTTTCTCTATGAATTTTTTTTTTCTAAATATGCTGCCCAGTGAACAAAGTCCAACTGCAATCTAATGAAAGAAAGCCAGGAAGTCCGTTGCCATTAATGATGCATGCAGGACAGAAAAAGTTGTGACAAACTAAATGTATTCTCAACCTTCTAATTATCATCATCAAAATCCCTCCGTAAGTGCAAAAACTCGGCCTGCTAAAGGAGGCGGCAATCTAGATACAGCTTCTTGAATTTCCTGGTAAACCACATGTGCAAGCAAACAATATTGTTTTAGGTAGAAAGATAGTGCCAGGTAGCATTATATGACAAAACTGAAAAAAATTCACGATTTAAGGATCAGAATCTTGTGATACTTGGTGTGTCTAAATGGGAAGGATTGTTGGAACATGTACAGAGCGACAGCAAACCCAAAAAAGAAATACTAACACTTTCTATGAGTATATGGCCTTACATGACTACAAATCAAGGCTTGGCAAGTAGGTCAGAATTTTTGGTTGATTGAGATTGATTATCAAAGGACATTCTGAAGAGGCCACCACAAGGTTCCAAACCAATGTGTGACTACAGTATCTCACACTTCTTTTTTTCCCCGTAAAAACATTATGTTTTATGTTCTATTGATGTTTTATTCAAATAAAGCTGTTATCAACTATACCAGTGCAAGATCAAGGAAGTGTCATGAATATACCTCTACTGTATAACGAGCTGAAAAATGAATCAGGAGTATTGCTTTGTTTTCAAATCTGTCTGCATGGCTAACTATCTGAAAAATCTCATCCATGTAGAGACAAAGGAACAGTTAAAATCTCTAAAAAGCATCAAGTCAGGCATGCAACTAAAGAAAGCCTTCTAGAAGCATACCACTCTGTACTTCTCACAGAGTGTGGTTGCCTCTCCAATAATGTCTCCCAGTTCTGTGGTTTCTTTTATTTGACTTTTTTATTTATTTTCTGAATCATATGTGCTGATCCTAACTAATAATTTTTTATGAAGACAAGGTGTTTTACCTCAAATAGATGAGTGTGTCCATAATCTCGAGCATGTTCCACTTTCATAGTGTCTTCAAGGAATGTGCACTGTATAAAACTGGGGAATATGAGCAATAAATTAAACATAATGCCTTTAATCCTTGTTCAACGGCCTTACTTTGAGTGTGTGTATAGAAGACATTATCTAAGCCTTTATTTTGTGTATAAACCCAATAATGTCTTCTATACACACAGATACTGCACATGCATGTGCACACACACACTCTTCATCTGCTACGATCCCTGTAATTATATTGAAGTCAAGTCTATGCTATGATCCTGACAAAATTTACAACTCTAACAAAGTTATGTTGGTATAGCTTGTATAGCCACTATTGCAGTACTGCTACTTCTCTCTCCCTCCCTTTCTCTTGAGAAATAGAAGAGAAATTGAATTGACAATTTGTTAATGGTTGGAAAATGGGTAAATTTTTAGAAGCAATTGAGCATGCAGTGTAAACAAACTGTGCAAAAATAATCAGAAAATGATTTTCCCCTGTGTTCTCTGTAAGGATAAGAACAAAAAAAATTACCAATAAGCTCGATAGTAATAAAAAATTTCAAGGTATAAGCAAACGCCTACCTCCATTACAAGAATCCGTGCCCTCAGAGCATCAATGTTGGATTCATCAATTATGAAGTCGGACATGGTATCACCAGTAAAAGCAACTTCAGGTGTAGTTACAGTATTAGTAATCTATTAAAAAACAAACTCAACATCACTAATTAGAGAGGAGACAGAAAAAAAAAAATGCACTAGATATAGAATAGAAATTTCCAACAGGAATGTCAATTTTGGATGTTGCACATGTTTACACAAGAGATGCTTAAGGGCACACACAGTACTCTTAACCCCAACAAATATTTAAACATCCAGTCATTTTTAACCACTGATTAAATGCCTCTTTGGCAATCATTTCCCTTGTTTAGATATGATATAATCCCGTGCCATTTAAACACAAAAATCACTTCCAAACACAATTAAGAACTGTCATAGTGACCATATGTTAAAATTGCATTACCAAAACCTAAATGTGAAGGTATCTTGCAACTAACAATAATTTGGTGAATTACTTTGCCTTTGCGAGGACTGCAACTAAATTTGCTATTACAGCATATACTGGTGTATTCAATTGGTCTTTGAAGTTCTCAAATTATCACAGAAATAATTTGCCTCCTACATTCTGTAATGCTCTCTCAGAGGAAAACAAGATTGGCCATCAGGAGATGTGGATTCCCAAAGAACAGCTATCTTGAGGTTAAGAACAAAATCAAAGAAATGAGAAACGCCACATTCAAAAAGAATTACAAGTATGGAAGTCAAGACAGACCTCAATTCCTGATGCCTTTAGGTTCTTAATCTCATTTGCAGGAAGGCCAAGGTACTCTTGCTTTAGCTTCTGTTTTATAGAATAAACTATATAACCCTACAAATAAAATAAAATACCAATAAATATCTAAATACAGTTCAATTTAGATGCAAATTCAAAGAAATCTTAAATTCAATCGTCAAGCTTTACCTGGCTCTGTATTACATGGTAAGTCCTGAATGCTCTTACTTTGAGGTCTTTTCTCACATAAAATTCCTTTCCTAAAATAACAAGTTGATTCAGCCTTGGGAATAGACATAATCATGGGCTAAGATGTACAGATAAGGGCATATGAAATTACCAACATCCAGACCAACCAAATTATGGTTAAGTTCTGATCCATCCAGTTTCCTATGCACTTCAAAGAGCTGTTTCACAGTTTCTTTGATGCATGTTGGCACAATGATTGTTGGAGGCTTCATGCGGTATAAGCCACGTGTTGCAACATACATGGGTAGTCCTCCCTGAAAATTGGAAATATATATAAACTCGAATATATAAGTGGTAATCTAGCAAAATTCACATCACTTAGCATTCATCGAGAAGATATCTAAGAACATTTCTGCCACCTAGTCAATTTTTCTTCTAGCAACTAACAAGCAAATTCAACATCGCTCAACATACCCAATATGCAAATTGCTTCTCCAAATATATTGAAGGTTAGCAATCCTCTTACTATTTGAATAACACAGTTTGGAACAGGCAATCGCAAATGACAGCTATTCACTTTTATCCACCCAATGAACTTGATGTCTACTTGTCACTAGAATTAAACACGTCGCAAACAACCGATCTCCTTTTCATAGAACCAAATTTTAATTTATCGAATTTAATGTCCAACCAAAACTGGCAATCAAAAATCAAAGAGAATTATACAGAGAAATTTCATATTCCTCTTAAAGCAAGCAATGCTAATGAAATAACGAGACGGAAAACAGCAAATACAAAGAGATAGAAAGGAAACATAGAAATAGAAACCATGAAAAGAAAATAGACTAACAATATGATCCATGTGAGCATGGGAGATGAAGAGGAAATCCTGAGAGATAGCGCGTTGTGGACAACGGCCTATATCAAAAGCCAAATTGAGAGAAGGGAAAATAATGCAAGTTTCATGGCCTCCTATAGACAACCCCTCGACTGGGTACCCTTCAATTGTCATTATTCTCTTCTCTTCTCTTTTGCCCTTCCTAACGGATTCTAAGTCCGCCTCTTGTTGTTTTGAATTCATTGAATTTGATCGATTCTGGGTCTACCTGCTGTTCCCGCCCTGGATTAAGAAGAAGAAGAGTAAGGAAGAACCGAGAAGTGAATTCCAACTGATACTGAGGTTTACAGAGAAAGGGGGCTTTGCGATTTCCGCGAGTGGTGACGCAATTTATTATTTTCACTCGGTTTTTAATTTAGGATAAAGGCTAAATGTATAAGTTAGAAATGAGTTATTTCTTCAAATTTTAACTTAATATAAATAAATTTTTAAATTTTAAATTTAGTATAATTAAATTTTTTATATATTAGATTTTTTAAATTATAATTGTGAATAGATTTGATCTAGTAACGAGTGATTTGCTTTAATAAATATAATTTAACAGATAATTTACACTGAATTTAAAGTTCAAAAAATTATTTGTACTGAATTAAATTGAAACGAGTGACTCATTTTATTTAGGCAAAAAAAAAAATCATATTCCTCTCGCATGTTTTAACCGTCGTTATAGAAAAAATAAAAAATTCTATTTATCAATTTATCAATCATTTTTATTCAAATAATAAAATTTAAATTTTATTTTTTCTAATTTTATCCTTAATATTAAGTAAAATTTTAAAATTATTTATTATATGCTTAGACTAAATAATTATCCATTTTTTTATTTTTTATTTTTTCAATAATTATAAATCTTTCAAAACCAATAATAATTTAGTTTTAACTACTCATTTTATCCTAAATTGAAGGATAATTAATAATTTTTTTAATCATAGGTTAAAATGAAATGGATCAAGTAATAAGGGATCTTTTTTTTTTTCATATATAATAAATTAACTCTTATTTTTTTTCATTCAAATTAATATTTTCAGCTTTGCAATATATTTTTTTTCCCTCAAATTCATCATTATTCACTAATAATTTACAATTTTTTTAAATTAAATAATAGTGATGGATTTATAACTTACAAGATAAAAATCTATCATGAAATAAAAAATCGTTAATTCAGATGAAAAATTAAGAAAAGATGATTATATAAAATGTTGACTGAAAGGTTTCATATTTCTAATCATAGTATTAATATCATTAAATTAAAATTTATTGATGTATAATTTTATAAAAATTCGATATTAAACTCATAATTAGTTATTTTGTGCTTAATTATTTTATAATAAATGTATAAATTGAATTAGTTCCAATTGGTTAAGAACATACCACTTTAGTATTAGTAATTGCGTTAATTAGAATTCAATTGATATATATATATAAATTCAAAGCCAAACATGCATGAAACAAAGTACTCCTTACGTTCAGACATACGTTTAGCAATTTATTGATGCCGAAAATAGAACTGACCAGCTATCAAATACGAGAAATTCTAAATTAGATTCTATTTATTATATTATTTATAAATTAATTTAATTATTAAATAATATATATATATATATTGTATTTATTTTAATTAATAAAAATAAAATAATTAAATATATATTAATCAGCGACCCACAATCATATACTAAATTTAAAATCTGAAATTTCTAATCACAACATTTAAATAAGAAAACTAAAAATCAGACCGACAATGTAATGTAGTAGTTAATAATTCCACCAGATATTGTGAATGGTGTGAAAAAGAAGGCTAAATTATATATATATTTAATGCCTCAATCTTTAAAAATTAACTTTTATACTTACTTACACAAGTATATTTCCTTTTTTAAAAATTTAAATTTAATTATATAAACTTTAAATTTATAATAAATTTTATTTCCAATAAACTGAAATCTACACGACGGCGATGATCCGGAAATTATGTATATAACTTTTGCACGATTATTTATCGTTGCTCCTTGGGAACTCCCATGTGTCTCAATGCCTCAATCTCACGTCTTTCCACTGATTCTTCATCGAGAAGAAAAACAGATTGCAGGAATCTCCATCAGTCTCGACAATACCGTGCGACCTAATTTCTAGTAAAGGAAGCAGATCTTGGTGGCGTCCGGAATTACAACGTAACATCGAACGATGTTGAGGAAACATAATTGCAGGCTACTTTGCAACTTGGTAGTCTCTTCCGGTATTCGCTGATCTTGCGGCTTTTTCGGATTTGAATTGACATGCCTCAGACTCTCGATTGCACCTTTCACGTTAATGCTGCAGTCCACAAACATGATTCAGGGTGAAGGACGAGAAAAGAGAAGAAAACTAGGCCTATGACAGAAGTAACGAACTAAAGATCGAAGAGTACCGGCAAACAAAACTGAGAATGACTGTCTGTTTATAATAGTTGTGGTTTTCAGCTTGATTTCTTCTGTCGGTTCTCTTGTCCTTCAAGAAATAATAGAAATATGTCTAAGGGAGGATTTGACTAATTTACTTCACTGTTTAGATGCAACATTGGTCATGGTAGAATTGTGTATACTTGATAATCTCACCGCTTTTTTCCTTTTTCTCCATAATTAACAGACTTTGAGTTATTTTGCTTCATTGACTCTGTCTCCAGTCTCCATGACTAACTCCTTCTTGCTAGGGTTTTTGGGAATTCAATCGGGAGCTCAATCATGGAACATCAATGGTCCTCCTCAAGCTAACATTTGCCCCGTTTCTCACTTCCCATTTTGCCCTCCCCCTCCCTTTCCTCCTTGTCCTCGTTTTCCTCCCTATCATCAAAACCCTAGATACCCACCGCTTCCGGATTATCCACGGCCCGTGGTTAATCCGGATGACGTGGGCAAATTCCATGAAAAGAGCATTAAATACGTGTCGCTATAAACGCCAAGTCCATTTACAACTATATAATGTCAAAAACGCCAAAAAACAGTTGGATTATCCCATATTATTGCCTGTCAACACTGAACCTTGTTCTATCTTTTATCTTTTACCCTGACATGGCAACTGCTGGCGTAGCCAAGCATTGCTTAGGTCGTTTCATGGACGTAGAGTCTGCCAAATGCAGTAGTATCTATGGCCAACCCAATTCCATCAGGAAATCAGTTTATCTTCTCCACAATGTGAGCTACTTGTTAAAATTCTCCTCTTTGCTGAATCATTTTAAGCTTGTTCTTTCATTCTGTGTATTACTATCATTTTTTTCTTTTCTCAAAATACATATTGGTGGAACAGAGATATCAATGCTGTTCACTGTCGATGAATGGGTGCCAAGTTGACCCAGCAGCTCCTATTGGTACCGCTGAAACTATCCCCTGCATTGGCCAAGGAGACTCTCAATTCGGTCCTTCATAATTTGAAAGCTAATCCGCCACTTTTCACTTCTGCGATTATTCGTCGTCAGGCAAGTTTTTCTCTTCGCTGGTATTGTGCTTGCTTGCTGTTGCTACGGAGGATTGACAATTTTTTTTTTCTTATCTGAAATTATTGGCTAAGTGATACATTTGGCGAGAAATGGGTTTATGCCACGTGGTTGGTTGGCATTTAATGGTGTGTATGTAACGATATCTCCCTCCTTATCCTGCTATGCCTTTAGACACAATCGCGGAAAGTCTAAATTTTTATTTGCTTAAATTCTTAAATTTTATTTCATGAATTCTTAAATTTTTTTTTTCTTTTCCCACTAAGCCTTTGGGAGGGAAGAAAATGCGGAGGAAAAGAAAAGTATGGTCACTTTACTTTCTTTGGAAGTGTTTAAATAAATGAAAATACGAGGGAAGGAAAATAAGAAGGCAAAATAAAAATGGTATTTTTAATTTTTTTTATCTGAAAAGAGAAGGATAATAAGAAGAAATAGTAAAATAATTTTTATTTTTTATTCTTTATTTTCTCATCTAAGTGGAAAGAAAAATACGAAAGATTGGATAAAATTTTTTTACTATTACGGATACAATTATTTTTTTTATTCTTAGCAAAGTATTTAATATATTATATAGGCTAAATTATAAAAAAAAATTATGAACTTTATACTTTATTATAGTTATGACAAATTTTTAAAAAAATTAAATTTAATTATATGTACTTTATATTTTATAATAAATCTTTTCTCGGGTCTACTGTACTTATCTCCAAGCTCATATGACGATGACATAGCAAATTATTAAAAATATAAAATATTGAGGTAAAAAACATAATAGAGCTTATGTAGAAAAAAATTATTACACGAATATATAAACAAAAAGGGCGCAATTTTGCATATCAAATCTCTCTTCTCATCTAAACTAAAACGGTACCATTTGATTAAGAAAGAGACAAATCATATTATAACGAGATCTATTTTGAAAAAGTGACAATTTTGAAAAGGAAATTTATACATCTATTTCAACAAATATGATTTTTAAAATGGTACCGTTTTGATTTTTATACTTATGTAATAATTTTTTTCACATCAATTTCACTGTATTTTCTACATCATTATTTTATATTTTTAATATTTTTTCATATCATTGTCACATAAGTTCGGAGTGAGATACAATCCACTTGATGCAAGATTTGTTATAAAACTTAAAATATATATAATTAAACTCAAATTTTTAAAGAATTAACTGTAATAAAGTGTCAAAATTCAGAATTTTTTTTTTATAATTTAGTCAATTATATAATAATATGAAAAAATATAAACATTTTTTCTCTCATAATAAATTATCCAATATTTATTTTATTATTTTATTTATATTATTTCAATTTAAAATATAATTAAAAAATAAAAAAATAAAATTAATTTTCTTCCTGTAATTTTTCTCCTCAAAACTTTTTTCTAACAACATAAAAAGAAAGAGAAATATAAAAAAAATTAAATTTATTTTGGAAATTTTTTATAAATACCGAATAAAGGGCAAACAATTACAATTTTATTGGTCCTCAATGTTTTTTTTAATTTTACCGAAAAATATTTTTTACTAAATCTGCAACTCTATAAATACACCACAATTTCAAACTTTCAAAATAAAAAAAAACATATTATCGCAAATAATTAATCCAATAACTATTAATAATGATAAATGAATGAGCAAATCACTCGGAAAACAATGATGAATCAATAAAAACTCAACTAAACAAGATTTGAAATCTCTCTTTAAATCCATTTCAGGAAAATATTTAAAAGAAAAAATTGAAATGAACATTGAAGGAACAGAAGAAGAAGAAAAATACTAAGAAGTCATAAAAGTTGGGTATACAAGAAGAAGAAAAATACTAAGAAGTCATAAAAGTTGGGTATACAGGAGAATACCTTGGATAAACCTTATGAATTCCTTAAAGGGAATACCTGAAGTATATTTTTGGTATACCTTGGAAATTACTTGGATAAAATTTTCTGAGAATATCTTGGAAATACCTTTTGAAATTCCATAGGAATACCTCCGGTATATTTTGAGAATTCTTTAGAAAAAATTCTCTGAAAATACTTTTATGTATGCCTTTGAAATACTTTTAGTATATATTTGGAAATTACATAAGAATACTTTAAGAATATACTATGTATACATTGGGAATATCTCGAAAATAACTTTGCTAAATTGTTTAGAATTTCACTAGTATTCTCAATCTCTCGTTACAAACCTTGAAAATTTCCTTTATCGCCCTTTTTCTTACTTACATTCATGTTCAGTTCACTGAAACTCCCACCACAAAAGAATCCAAGTGAAAACTAATCGTAAAAATCAAAACGGAAACGGAAAAGATAATAATTATGAAAACTCTAACCTTAGAAATGGAAAAAGCGGAGACAATGCCCAATGGAAATATAAAGACATGCATTTTATCATCTTAAAAGGAGAAACATAAAGCTTGAGACCTAACATTTCAAATTCTCAACCACAAATTACAAACCATAACAAAAAAGGAATAAAAAAGATCAGCACTTCGTTTTTATTCTTAAATCTTTTACAATTTTTTATCAGATCAGGTTCTCTATATCAATTTTGAAAATCTCAGCTACCATGGGAAGGAGATGGTGGAATGCAAAGTTTCATATAAGAGCAAGAGAGAGATAAAAAGCAGACAAAATTTTGAAAAAAAAAATACAAAAGAAATTAATTTCGGTAAAGTTGATAAAAAAAGTTTGATAGTTCTGAAAAGAAAATATAAACGTTGGTAGAGGTGAAATTTGCCCCTTAATTTTCCCTTCTATCCCTGGAAAGTTGCTTTTCAGGGTGCATCAGAAATTTAGAGTTCAAAATTTTCTTATAATGATTTTCCTCCTAACCAAACAAGAGAAACGAACCCAATTCGCATCAAAACAAACAAACTTGTCGAGGAATGCGGGCAGAGTCAGGCTGAGTCTTTCACTCCATTGGCATTGGTAGTCGTCCAGTGATTTATACCAAATGAAGCACTGTCCATTATAATAACTTCTGACTTTTGATTGAAAGGTGCCAATCCAACAACAAATTGAAGCAATCTATTGGCTGCATGCTCCGCATCAGCTTCTCCCACGCTGCTTTTTCTCCGGTAGAAGCCGAAGAAAGGACCGCAATGATCATTTCTCAGATTTCACCAACGAAAATACCCATAATTTGGTTAGCATGGAAGGTGTGGGCTCTGCGGTTCTCTTTACCCATATCCGTCCCTTCTCCTACAATGACTGGAAGTCCATAAAGAGGTAGAGAAAGCTCAAAAAATTCCATCAGTTTTAAAAAATCTCATAGTGAATTTATGATTTGTGTGATATGACTCTCTGCATTAAATTAAATTGTGAAGGTTCCTTTCTGCCGATTGTCCTTTGATTCGTGTTTATGGTGCAATCCGGTTTGATGTAAGGGCTCACATATCTTCTGAATGGGAGTCTTTTTGGTTCATTTTACTTCTTTGTTCCCCAGGTTAAGCAATTGTGTCCTATGTAGCAATAACGTTTAAAGCTTCTATCTTGTTTCTAGTTATAAGACCTGCTAGATACTGTAAATGACAGGTTGAATTTGATGAGCTTGAAGGAAGTTCATTGCTTGCTGCTACTATTGCATGGGACAGTGCCCTCTCATGGACTTGGGGAAAGGCCATTGATGCTCTGCAGCTTACCATGAGCCAAACTGCTAATAAATATATAGAGAGTTAAGTTGATCTTGTAGAACATTTTGTTTTATATATATCTTTTGCTAATGCAGATTTCTTCTACTATTGCGATTTCATCTAAAGAAGTTACTATAACATTCATTTTAAGGAATAATGATATTCCCAGGAAGACATATTGGGATCTGGCTGTGAAGAGAGCTTTGCAGATAATCAACAGAAGCAGCTCACCACTCATTAAGGTGTTGTACTCAATCGACTTTGTTTCATGGATATATCTATATTTGTTTACATTTCAGTTCCTTTTCTTTGTTGATATAATGATTGCTTGTAGATTTTCTTTTTGATCTGTCAATTTTAAATTGAAAATTTAGGTTGTACTTGCACGTAGTAGCAAAGTTGTGACTGCTACTAACATTGATACTATAGCATGGCTGGCTCGTCTACAGGTACTATTATCTTTATAATTGTTCAGTGAATCCCCACTTTACTCCTGATGAGTAATTACTAGAATGCTCAAGATTTACTTGCAGATTGAAGGAGAAAATGCTTATCAATTTTGTCTTCAGCCAAGCTCCAGCATTTATTGGGAATATGGCAAGTGTGATGATTGATCTTTTATACATAAATAAATTATTCTATCTACTGCATTTCACCATGCTTTTCCTCTATCTTGCAAATTTTCAAAGACTGAATGACTTTGCATGTTTTAATATCTGGATAAAAGTTCTCTCATGTGATTTCTTAAATGTTTTTGACCAACTAGTATGTTTAGTTATTTTTGAGGTAAAAATTCTCATGACCAATGTAGATAAGCTGGCTTTATAGTAGTTTTGACTTGTACAAACTTTATGAATAGCCAGAGCAACTATTTCACAGAAAATGGCTAGGAGTTAGCAGCGAGGCTTTGGCAGGAACCCATGCCAGAGGTGGATCAAAAACTCATGATCTTCAAATAGAACTTGATTTACTTTCCAGATTTTTTTTTGTACTGTGCTCTTAAATTATCAAGTTATTTTACTGTAAGTGATTTTCAAACGCTTCTGAGGCCAACTAACACCCAATCTGCATATCATTATTCATTTGAAGTCCAAAGGACCATCTTGAGTTCACCATAGTGCGAGACAGCATAAGAAGAAAATTAGAGGCAAGTTCATGTTCTTGTACCTTTAATATATACTATAGTTAATCTTTCACATATCTCTGACAAAATGATCATGATCATAATGAGATCATTCTAATTGATCTTTCTTATCAAGGATTCTCGTCCTGGCCTAATTGACCACAAACCCTTGTCATGGATACTCGGAATAGCTATTATCTTACATGAAGGATAAAAGAAAAGCAGTACAATTCTTACTCGATTTACTTTGCAGGCGGTGTGTGACAGAATACTGATCGAACCAAACAAAGCAATATGGAAATTTCCAAGAGTTCAGCATTTGTATGCCTAGTTGGCAGGGAAACTAAGAAGTGAAGACGATGATGTGAAATAACACACGTATAATTCCAACAAAGAAATTCCCTTATATCACCTATATGATAAATATTTTATTTTTGTTTCAGTTGTATGTTATCGAGGTTGCTCTTAAGAGTTTTGATCTTGATATTTCATGAATGTTAGTTTGGTTCTATCTGGTAATTTTGAAGAGAGTTTGTTTGAAGAACAACTGCCTATACATGTTGACCTTTTTGTTTAACATTTCCTACGATGTTTATATTGCTTTTCCAGTTTGACATCTTGTCTTCTCTTCACCCAACTCCAGCAGTTTGTGGATTTCCAATAGAAGAGGCACGGTTTTTAATAGAAGAAACTGGTATTTACATGTGTCCTGTTTGTTACATCTCAATGGAACTGACTTATGAGCATATGGAACCTAAGTAATCATAGAAGATCATTTGACTGTTGTTCTTTTATAATGAAATCTATAATTCGTATTGGTATATATAAATCACCCTTGCTCTTTAGTTGGCTAGGCAACTTTAGCTAACCAGTGGAGGTGGATTATCTAATTCACAATTATTCAGGTTTGGTTGGTTCTCATCTGACATTCAATATATTTTTCAGAAGTATTTGATCGAGGTATGTAGCTGGGCCTGTTGGTTGGTTTGGAGGAGAAGAGAGTGAATTCGCTGTTGGCATCAGGTCAGCATTGGTTGAAAAGGTGAGCTGCGTTCCACTTCCACATTGACAGACATTTTGAGTAAATGTTAATCTGTCTGTTGAAATAGGAAATATTGTAACTATGTTGAAAGTCTTTACAATTATGGTCCTACCACGTAGTGCTTACCATTTAAATTCTAGGGCCTTGATGCATTGATCTATGCTGGAACAGGGATTGTAGAAGGAAGCAATCCATCTTTAGAGTGGGATGAGCTAGAACTAAAACATCACAGGTTAGAGTGCTTTCCAAATTTACATCCATGCACAATACAAATCATGGTGCAACACTGATCAGGCAACATTCGACAAAACAAGAGCTAAACTATTATTTTTGTGTTCTTATATATATATATAGTTCACCAAGTTGCTTAAACTTGAGCTGCCATCAAGGCGAAAAATCGAGAAATTGGGAGAATCAACTGATAAGGTTACCATTCTTAACCAGGATTAATCATTTTGAGTATCTTTAGAAGATCGTATTGGTGTGCTCCTTTTTGTTTTTCCTTATTTCATGCAAATGCTACACCGATGAGTTAGTGATAATGCTGTGTTTGCGGCTTGTGTTCAGATGAGTAGGTTAAAGAGCAGATTTGCCAAGTTCAAAGATTCCTGAAGATAAATTAGTATTTTTTTGAAGTGACCAGCTTGGCCCCATCTTTTTCCAAAAATTATTTGCAGTGCTTGTAAGCAATCACTCTCAGGTTCTGATCTCTGAGAGCAAGTCTGATGGATTTTGGAATTAAATAAGCTAAATTGAACAGGACAAATAATGAATAGCAGAAGAGAGTTAGCCATCTCAGCAGCAATATTCTTTCTTCAAATAGTGGAATTTGTTTCCAGATTGTTTGGTTCTTTCATTATACATGTACAACAATAAATCTGTCTCATTAAATGTTTATAGATTGTTTGAATCCGCTGTTTACAAACTATTTAATTAATTTACATAGAGAAATGATATTCTTAATCTACAAACGGAGTATGGTTATTATGAAATCCTGAGGGACACGTTAAGGGTCAAACTATTTGTGAGGATTGGTATTATTGTGGAGCAATTTAGCAACATACAATGTTAAGGGTCAAAGATGCAATTCAAGGCTGGCAATTGGCAGCTTTGAGAAAATTTTCAAAGAAGTTTAGACTTTGAGGAGTCGTACGAGATGTTAAATACAGCAAATTTTAAATATGATATGAGATTAGCACTACAAAAATCTTAAAGACACTCTCAAAGTAATAGAGAATTTACAACAGCTGCGAAAATCTGGTCTGCAATTAGATAATGAGAGAAAAAGGCTAAAGCCAACCCCACAAAAATGGGAAGATAAATAAATCCACCTCCAAAAATTATTGAAAAGCTGATGCTTGGGAATGATCAAAACCACATGCAAGAAAATCCAAAGACTAAGTCAATAAATTGATATGGTGAGTATTATTCTGTTGTCAAAACAAATGCAGTTAAATATGGATTACCATAACAATTTATGGTAAAAAATTAGAGTATAAAGGGCCTATCATCAAATTACTAAGTGCACTGCTCTTTGAATCAAGTAAAGAAATTCAAGGTTTACCTATAAAGGACTGAGATTTCAGGTTTGTCTTTGGATTCAATTTTATATTTATATATATATCTTTTTCTTATGTGCATACATATTGAAAATTCTTCAAGGAAATAAAGTCAAATATTAATAACCAAAAATCTGAATTGAGCTGATCAGACTAAATGGGAGAGACAGCAGAATCAGAGAAACATGAAGATAAAGTTGAAAAAGAAGAGAAGCATGAGAAGGAGAAAGAGAAACAAGAAGATGGTACCGATAGAAAGGAAGAGGAAGGAGAAGAGAAATGTAAAGAAAAGAAGAAGAAGAAAGACAAGGAGCATAAAGATAAGAAGGATAAAGAAGATGGTGACAAAGAGAAGAAGAAGAAGAAGACAAACCCTGAAGACAAGAAAGACCCAGCTAAACTAAGAGCCAAGCTTGAAAAGCTCGACACCAAAATGCAACAACTTACTCAGAAGAGAGAGGAGATTCTCAAACTCCTTCAAGAAGTTGAAAATCCTCCACAGCCAACTGCCTGAATCAGCTACCTGCATGCATTCTTCTTCACCTTTTCCAATGCTGAGAACTTTATATATTTAACTGGTGCCACCTTTGCTGCAGAAATTGTGATGAACTGTAAATAAAAGAATACAATATATATCAATATGTATAAAGAAAATATCAATCATCCATCAGGTTAGTACAGCCTCTGTCTCATAGTACAACAGGTTAAGGGTTCAACCCTCACGGTGGCAGAGCCAGACCGATCTTGACTTAGGGTACAAAAATTTATATACTAAATTTATTTATTGGGTACAAAAATTTATGCACTAAACTCATATCCTTCGGAGGCAAATATTAAAAAATATATAAATTTACATAATATTATGTATATTTTAAAAAGTCTGAGGGAGTGCAATTGTGCACCGCTGCAACTTCATGTTAATGTGGCTCCACTAGTGAACTCTCGCCAACCCCTCGATAACTTACGTAGGGAATGAAGCTTGGTCCGGGAGCAATCCAAGCTATAAGATAAAATTGCATTGGTCTCGGACTAAGCTTGATTCCATACATGGCAATTATCGCCATCTACTTAATCTTTTAATTGATAGAGGAAAACCACTCCTTTTTATACAGCATATAGCAGAATTTTCCGTACATAAAGCACTTAGATGAAAGAGAAATATTTTTAGCAAGGTTCTTTGAACCATCAAAACCTACCACATCTTTATTATATGGGTTTGAAGATATTAAGACATTTAATCTTGCTTTCCACTTGTGGCATTAGCTGTCATATGCAAAGAGGAGCAAGATTCATAGTCTTTGTATTGTTCATGTTGCTGAATTAGACAGCAGAACATTGCATAATGCACATTTATATAATTCATTGATCAATTGATATTACCCACTAATTAATTTAATGATTAAGCTGATGAAGCTTTTTAGAAAATATATTTGAAAAAAAAAAAAAACCAGGTATATACCTGTGGTACCTGAATGAAACCTTCTGGAGAGAAGCAGGTGTATGATACTGTTATGTATTTCTTAGCAGAACTGTGAATTGTCACCATCTTCAAAATTATCATTAGATTGGCTGAAACCCCATATAAGGAAATCTCAAGACTCTGTTAGCTTAAATGTTCCATCAATCAGCTTTGAAGGGTTCTTAGAAGTTTCGCTTTTTATAAATTCTGTGTTTGTTACTGTACAAGGAAACTTCCTCCTTGGCTTTCTCTATCCATCCTTGGTATATTTTCCTGCCAGCAATCTGGGACAGGTCGAAAGAAAATTCGGACGTAGATTGTTTGTAAGATTCAATAAGAAATGAATAGTTGTCCAGGTTTATACCAGGACATTGGAAAGAAGGCCAGAGGTTTATCATCATCTTTGCTTTTTTCATCTCATCTTTCTGTTTATTACATTGATGGAACTTCATTTTTCTTGATAAGTTTCTCATCAAAGATTTGTATACATTTTCATTAGATCTTCTCTACAGAGATTATGCTCAACAACCAAGAACTCATTTTCATTATCAGTTCGTCAAGTGGAATTTCGATATATCCTGTGAAAGTAATGTTGATTATTGCATATTTCTTGCTGCTGGCGACATGTCTGGAGAACTAACATGTTTCTTTCTGAAACTATTACAGCACCAGAGATTTTGCCAGGAGTCACAACTCTCTTCAGATTCTTAGTTCCTGATTCTGGCAAGGTAAGAAAACTGTAATGATAATTGAGGAAATTTCTTTTCGTTGTCGATCTGAAAATAAAAGTAAAGGTGAGTGCAATAACAGGTGGAACTGAGATTCTTGCATGAGTATTTGGGGATAGCTGCCGGAGTAGGAGTGCAGGCAAATGAACAAGGACCCTTCAGAGGAAATGGATATAGCCCAGTCATAAACTTATCAGGTCTGGCAGGAAACTATCTTTTTTCTCTTGGGACTGACGTTGTCTTCAATGTATCAACGAGGACATTCGAGGAATTCAGTGCTGGTTTGAGCTTCAATAGTCCCTTCATTGTTTCTTCCTTGAACTTGTGAGCAATCTAAAGCATTGTAGTTCAGGATGATGAGGGAGAAGATCTCTGCTGAATTAGTACTGATCATGCTCCATGCCTGCGTTGTGAATGCAGGGATGACAAACTCGATGTGGTAAAAGCTTCTTGTTACTATCTATTTAATCCTCTCACCAGGACTGCCATTGCAGCAGAGCTAAAGCATAATTTTTCGCCCGGCGGAAAAACCATGCTTACTGTTGGAGGACAGCATTCCCCGCTTCCATTTACATTGATGAAGGCTCGTGTGAATACTGAGGCCAAAATAGGTGGGTTAATTAGGCTGGAATTGTGGGAAAAGCTACTCCTAGCTTTCACCGGAGAGTTGGATTTCAGGGCTTCTGACAAGATATCAAAGATAGGAATTTCCATGGCTTTCAATCTCTAAACCAGCTTTACCTGATTTTTAGTATTACCATTTTCAAAATAGCATCCTAATTTTGCATATCAGATTACTATATAGATTTTTACTTAAAAGCAATGCGTATTCCTCTTCTAATACAGCAAATGTTGGGGAATGTGAGTGGAAAATGAATACAGCAGCTTACAGAATGCATATATGAAGGGCTCCTTGGCCACCCTTTTTTTTTTTTTATGCATATTCTGTTATGAGATTATTCAACATACTTTCCAATGGAAAAATGGAACTTAGAAATATTAAATAACTCCCACAATACTAATAAAACCATTACTTTTTTCTCAGAATAATTATTTAAACCCTTGTTTCAAAATTACTATTATATTAAAATGATCTACATCTGCTAAACACCCCTCAGTGTTGTGCCTAAAACAATTCTACCGAAACATTAAAAAGGAAGATAGTAATGAATAAATATAATAATTTCACTAAAATAAAAATGCTCATCGGGTCCCATTTTCCTGATGACTGAACATTAGAGCATTATAGGCATAGACGAGAAAAACCACTGGCAGTAGAAATCAATATTATTATTCACAGTGTTGGAAAGGGAACCATAAATGCTTAGTAGAGCTCCTGTATGCTCCAATTTACAAGCCATTATCCTATGTATAGTTTTACTAACTTGTGCATAAGGTAACTAAGAAGAGATAAAAAAACAGGGAAAAGAAAATACACTATTCACACATCTCACTTATCTTTTAAGCATTTAGGTAAAGAGAAATAAAAGTCATCACAATATCAAACCTTTGCTGACAATATATATGTGCGCTTAAAGCTTCGCATTCATGCAAACCTGACAAAGCTGGAAATGTAGCATAGTTACTGATGATGGGCAGTAGCTTGAAGAAGACCATCACGGATCTGCTCAGCAACATCGCGAATGGCACCAGGTCCATGGGGAATGAACACAGCAGAGGATTTGGAAGCAGCACCAATTTCCTTCATCGTGTCAAAATACTGAGTAACCAAGACCATGTCCATTATATCTTTTGCTGTGGTTCCTGGCACATTTTCAGAGAAGCCCAGCACACTATCTCTTAATCCATCCACAATCGCTTGTCGCTGACGAGCAATACCCAGCCCAGCAAGATACTTCGCTTCAGCCTCACCCTCAGCTCGCTTAATTTGTAGAATCTTCTCAGCTTCTGCCTTCTCATTAGCCGCCACCCTGAGTCTTGCAGCTAAGAATGTAACAAATTAATCAGAAAAATATATCAAGTAAAACATTAGGAATCATCCTCCACAAATTGAGAATTCCAATTAAGATATATGAAGCATATAAAAGGATTAAATTAAGAGTTATAATATTTATTTATTATGGAGGATGCCACATCAACAACTAAAATATCTGTCACACACCCTTAGAGCAGGGGAGTATTTAACTAATTGTCAAAAGTCTATATATATTCCACATTTTGAAAAGTAATAATTCTGGATCTCTGTAAATCTACGATGTTTGAGTAAGTACTTCTCCCTATTAAGCAACTGTTAGATTCCACATTCAGTCAAAGATCCACGAGAACACAGTTCATTCCTTTCTCCACTATCTCCAGCAAATGCAAACCCATAATAATGGTTTTCACACAAAGCACAAGTTTCAAAACCTAAGAATGATGTATCTTAGCCCATTAGATGATGTTTCTCTCTCTTGTATTGCACCAACCACCAAAACGATCCTACTTGATTCCGCCACACGATTCTCTTCCCATACACAATTATATATTCAGTGACAGAATTGATAAACTCAAATCATAAAACACAAATTCAGGTCCATTAGATTCAACTTTGGTAGAGCATCCAAGCATTCTGTCCTAGGAACACATCATATATATCCTTTAGTCCTTTAGCCTTCCCAAAATCTAACTATGAAGGACCTTCATTGCAAAACTGAACTTACATACACTGGTTAAATTGGTTATGATTGCATGGGATATTGGTTCTAAGGAAAAATATATCAGTCTGCACCGGTTGTATTTTCTTCTTGATTTGTCTCCAAGGGTTTGGACAGGTAGATTCTAGCATATCCAAAGTTTAACTCTAGTACTCAATGATAAATGGATTGAGAAAGATCAACTCTCTTGATTTCTGCTTGTCTTTCTCTCAAATTCAACCTTTCATCTGCTCAGCCAAAAGAAGACTCTGGATATTAAGAACTTTTGCAGGTCAAACAGTTTTTCTTAGGCTTTTCATCCTCTGATCTCATGCATTGAAGATAAAAGAACCAAAATCCAAGAAATCTCAAGATCAGAAAATAAATTAAAAAGCTTGGTTAAGAAAGTCCACAAAACCATAGGACTGGATAATTAGCGTGAATGTTACTGTTAATCAACCAGTAAGCAATAGTTTGTGCTTTCTTAATAGTGGGAGAATTTCATAGGGTCCAGCAATAATCAATTCTGCATAGAGATATTAAATGCTTTACCTGCATTTATTTCATTCATTGCTCTCTTCACATGCTCATCTGGCTCTATATCAACAATGAGTGTTTGCACAATCTCATATCCATAAGCAGACATAGCCTGTCAAAGATTATTGAGCACAACATGGGATCATAAGTTTCTGAACTCACAAAAACTTCATCACTAATCTCCTGGTAGATTTCACATTTATTACCTTTTCAAGTTCCTCTTCAACAGCTTTGGCAATTTCATTTTTCTGCTCAAATGCATCATCCACATTAAGTTTTGGAACGCTTGCCCTGATTACTGAAAAATTCATAGGCACCAATAGTGCAGCTTATTGCATGTAATATAAATGAACTGAAAATAAAATGTGAAAAAAGACAAAAGTAGTTTAAGTACATATTAATATCTATGCATTCATGCATCAAATCATTGGAATAGCTATGCAGAATATTTTATACCATCAAAAACATAGGCCTGGATTTGGGTCCTTGTGTTGCTGAGTTTATAGAAAGCATCACTTGCTTTATCAGCCAGAGCACGGTATTGAACAGATGCAACAACGTTAACAAATACATTGTCCTGAAAAAAATGGAAATAAGGATCATTTAGTCTCAGCTACCAACAAAGGGGCCTGCATAACATCATAGTCAGCAGTTGGAACAACTTAAAAACTAAAGGAGTATGGATGTGGTTTTCCAGTTGACTTATACCCTCTCCAAACCTAATCCCCCCCAAATAAAAAGGAAATGAAAGGGGAATGATGTAGAAAAATAGGAAGAGGCTATAAAAGTAAGAGAACACAAAATTGCTCCCGGATGTTTCCTCTACATAATCATGTGCTGAAATGGGTTAAACAACACAAATTTACCAGAACAGGAACCAAAAATATTGCAATAAGGGTTTAATAATTAATACTGACAAAGGAGCACCAAAAGATATGCAATATTCAAAACCACCCACCGACCACCTAGTCATACTATCATCATGACAGGAAATAGACAGACCTTTGTCTTGGTCTCACAACGCACATCCAACTGCTGCAACCTCAGTGACAGGTGACCTGCAAGCTGTCTTCCAAGAAACCAAGGAAGGCAATGGCATCCAGGCTCTAGAACTTCATCAAATTTCCCAAACTTCTCCTTGATAGCTACTGTGGACTGATCAACTTGCACACAACAAAACAAATTACCCATCCTCTCTGCCCATCAAACATATTCCTTAATCAATTGCAGAAAGGAATCAAAACAAGAAAACGGTGACTAGCTTTTTTTTCGAACAGCAAAAATGAATTTATAGAATTTGGATCAACATATCTTACTCTACAGCAGATAATTATAACATAATTCAATCCAATTTGAATCTTGTAAGAAGCAGCAACAGCAAAAACATCCTAATCTATCTAGCACTTACAATAACTAAGGCTTTAACATATCTAATTTAGGCTTTAACAAATCTCAATTTTATTGTCTGAAATTTAATTCATGGAATCACAAATTATTTGCATCTGTTCAGTAATACCTTAAATTTCATGACGGTTGCTCATACAGAAATTTATCTTCTTTCAGTAAAAACAAGATTTAGCACACTTTTTTTTACTACAAATTTAACTTTGGACCAGTTAATTAAAACAAAGTGAACAAGCACCATCATAAATTTTGAGAGGAATATCAGTAAAACTAAGTTTAATTCAACCCAAGTCAACGCAACAAAGACGAAAATATTTTTCATGCGTGTACGCATATATTTGTAAATTTTGAGAGAGAGAGAATTACAAATAACAAGCAAATAAAAGGGCATGCAGCAAAGAACGAGAAGAATGATAACTCAAAGACAGACTGATAATAGAATTTTTAAACAAGAAAACATTAGCTTCCACAAATTCATATAAAATATTACCAAAAAAGAATTTAAATATACGGACCCTAAACTGTTAACACGCATCTGAGCAGTACAAGAAGCTTCACCGTTTGAAAAGGAAATTCAAGAAAGAGATCTAAAGGAGCGAATCAATTATAGCCGCATACAGTGCCAATTTCCTTTAATTTTTTAAAATGTATACGCTGATTTATATTTATTTTTCTAAAATATATATTATAAAATATAAATTTATATTATTTTTAATATTTGTCAAATTATTCACCATCCTAACTTAGAAATTTCTCTTAGAAAATAAATTTACCATCCAAACTCTAGGGATCTGATTCCGCCTATATGAACTGAAGATATCAACATATTAGTATTATACTATGAAAATTTGGAATAAAAATCAAGAAAACTGTCATCCTGCAAACTAAATAATCAAAAACAGGGATAAGGGAGAAAACAGTAAATACAAACAATTGGACAAATTCAAATAATATAACGCTAGAATAAGTATGCTTCAACAGTGTGAAATGGACATTGGATCAATCCTCGCCGTATTGAATGCAAAACAACAGGTGGGATTCATGTATTTTGATTGATACGCTCAAAGCTTTCCCTTTTCGCCGATAAATAAAATAAAGAAATAAACAACAGCCAGAAAGAAGTCGATAAATCGAAATTCAGTAGAAAGAGGGAGAGAATTTACCTTGGCAATGAGAGAAGACAGATTCTTGGATAGGAAGAAAGCCGAGGGCACAACCAGAAAAAATATCGTTTGACCTCACAGCAAAGGGTCCCGTTCCGCACACAGATTTATGGCAGGCGGTACAGTGAGCACGAGTCACGAGTCCGGGATACCGGGCGGGTTTTTGTGGATCTGTGAGTCATCCGTTATATACATATATATTTTCCAAAGGTTATATGGAACGAGTCAGCTATTAAAATCAGTACCTCCTAAATTATAGTTTATGCAAAAAATGATTTCCTAATAAGATTGAATTGGTAAGTGCTAATAGAACAATAATTGAGAGATATAATTATATAAATGTTAAAATTTAAAGGGTTAATTCTATTAAATTATAGTTGAAAAAATAACTTATTCTATAAAATATAATTTAAAAACTAATTTACATTTTCGTCTGTTTTTACACTAATAGAGCTAATTCAATTTTTTTTAATTATTAAGAATGATTCTCCTTCCTTCTCTTCTCAATTACATGAAATTCTAAAATAATATTTATTATTTAATTTTATTAAATTTATTTTTTTGTGTTTGGTATTACTATTGACTGTTTTAAAAATAAATTTTTGAATTTTTTTATTTAATTAACTCATTTTTTTATTTTTTTGTAAACTATTTTTTTTAAATATACATATAGATTAAACATCTATTTACGTGATTTATATTCAAAAGCAGTTTTCAAAACTTAAAAAATTAAATATATAAATTTTTTTCTAAAAAATATTTTTGGAAACACAATGCCAATCATATTTCTTTTCCTTATATTTAATTTCCATTTATTTGCCCTAATAATTTTACATATATAATTAGAAGAATATTATCAAAAATGGATTGAACATCCAATCAAATTAATAGTTGACTTAGGATTGGATCCATTCAAACCAATTCAATTGAATTTTTATTTTTTTTATGAATAATTGAATATTTATGTAAAATTAAATTTTGTGAATTATGAAAAAGTAAAAATATAAAAGAAATGTATAATATAAATATAATATTTTATATCATATGGCGTCTCTTAGCTCCTTAGAGCATCCGTGTACCCATAAAATTTGTTTGTAATTTCAAGGTATGGTCTTCACTACCATATCAATAAAATTTTAAATGCATTTTCAAATAGAGCATTCAAAAATAATCTACTAGATTATAATTTTTCTTTTTATTTATACCCTTACTTTTTTTTATCAAATAATAATAATTAAATTATATATAATATAATTATTAAACTATTTAATATGTATATATAATAATAAAATATTAGATGATAAATATATAATATGTATTTATATTAGGATTAAATGTTTAATATAATTTTTATAATATATAATATGTATTATATAATTTATTTTTATTATATATATAAATATATCTTTTTATATCATTTTACATTTTTCAACTACTTTTAAAAAAAACTTTTAATTAAATTAGTTAGATTATTAGCTACAAAATTTTTAACTATTAGATTAACAGTTACAACTAAATTACCAGCTAATTTTACCAAACAGCGCCTTATTATCTCTTGAGTTGTTTGCGGGTTTGGTCATTCCCTTGTAATCCAAAAAAATATAATATTTTATCTAGCATTTTATTTTAATAAATAAAAATATGTTAGTTGTTAACATATATATATATATATATATTCTAGTTAGGCATTTGTAAAATTAATTAATTAATTTTTTTTATTTAGCAACTAATAAATTTAGTTGAATTTCTTTGTTTTTAATTCGGCCTTTGGGCTTTCATGGCATTGACATTTCTATTCAATAAAAGAAATAATTACACAATCAAATTACCATTATACCCTCCTTTTATTCCATTAAGTAAAAGACCATTTTTAAGTTACCCAATTTCCATTACGGTTGAGCTTTAAATAAATCAAATACCTACGAATTCCTTTAATCTGGCATGCCAAAGTCACTAGTTTCCTTGAAACTCATTTCATATATATTTTGTGTAAAAAAAACTCTAATTTTAAAATGATGGGCTGTGTTGGACTAGTAATTCAAAAATGGAGAAATGAGAATTCTTCAGTTCACTTGGCTCTAAGGGAATGACTGAATTTTTAATCATTTAAAGTTTGTCCAAATTCCTCAGAATAAACTTATGTAACCAATCATCTGTCTCTCTAATGAAATTATTTTCTTGGTTATATGAATTTATCAAAGCCGGGACAAAGAGATTGAATCCAATGATTGATGGAGCATGCATCTGAGAAGGCAACACCGCTTAAGACCAAACCCTACATGCCATGGCATGAATCCAATCCGGGGTTGTTGGACCTAGACTTCCTTTTTGCCCCTGCCTGGGACTTTCTACCATCTCAGTCTTCATAAGAATATTATATATATGAAGCAGCATCACTCTTTACTGTAGTTTTGTTCTGATTACCGTATATTCTTCCAAGATTTGGAAAGTCAAAAACATAATTTGTATAATGATTTAGAGATTTATGATTACTTTGTTAGTTTGTATGTTTTCTTTGATTTATTGGTTTGAGTATTCAGTTATAAAAATGTCTTTATATTATTCATACTTATAAACATACAATTAATATAAAAGTTATGAAGTTATAAAATTTAGTTTCATTATTAAAAATAAATTAAATTTATGCAGAATTTTGTAACATATAATACCAATATAATCTACATATAATAAATATATAATTTGATTTGTGTAGTAGAATTTAATTGAATGCAATATATGTGCAAGAATTTATACTATATACTATTAATATAACATTAGATAACCTACATACAAACAATATCACTAATATTTGATAGTTATAAAGACACTTTTTTTTTTTTATACTCATTCTATATATATTTAAATATATTATATTTTAAAAAAATATTATATTCCTGAAATTTGATATGATTTGACATCGCTTACATTTAAATAAAATGTCAGAATTTAAATATTGTATGTGAAAAAAATGTTTGCTCAAAGAATTTTACTATTTAAAAATCGGTTGGTAATGAAAAAGATAAAAATAAAAAAGAAATGTCCTTAGATAAAGCAATAACAATTTGATTGGTGGAGAAAAAGCAAATCTATCAAACGTGGCATTTTCATCCACCAACAGATACCACTCTCAGTTGTGAAGCCAACAACGAGATCGAAAAACTCTCTCTCAGTCACTCGCCTTCCCTGTTTGCGACTGTGACTTGGATCGCTCCTTCATCAATGGCGGTGACGGCACCCCCTTCCTCAGCTGCTTATCTTAGAGGACTTCAAAGAAACTCCCCCTCCTCCAATCCTCGCTTTGGCCGTCTATTTCCCTCCAAGCAGAAGCAGGCCCTCACAATCGTCGCCATGGCTCCTCAAAAGAAGGTTTTTTTCTTTTTTTGGGGCTCCAGTTTTTCGTTTAGAGATAGAATTGCGATAAATATAGTTCATAAAAATGAATTTGCTGAGCTCGCAGGTAAATAGATATGATGATGGTTGGGAGAAAAAATGGTACGGAGCGGGAATTTTCTTCGAAAGCAGTGAAGAATTGGAAGTCGACGTATTCAAGAAGCTGGAAAAGAGGAAAGTGCTAAGCAACGTAGAAAAAGCAGGGCTTTTGTCCAAGGCGGAGGAGCTGGGATTCACTCTGTCATCAATAGAGAAACTGGGTGTGTTCTCCAAAGCTGAGGAATTGGGGCTTTTAAGTTTGTTGGAGAAGGCAGCCAGTGTGTCACCCTCCACTCTGGCCTCGGCTGCGCTGCCTATACTTGTGGCGGCTTTGGCAGCGGTGGTTATTATACCGGATGATTCGGCTGGGTTGGTGGCGGTGCAAGTTGTGGTGGCTGGGGCGCTTGTGGTTGGTGCTGCTGGGTTGTTTGTTGGGTCTGTTGTCCTTGACGGATTGCAAGAAGCTGACTGAGCCTTTTCTTTTTTTTTTTTTTTTCTTCAATTTTTTTAATCTGGAGTGCGTACGAATATTAGTAACTGTTTAGAAAGATGATAACAAAAAGAAGAATCTTTCAGTATCATGTAATCCACTCCACAGAAGAAAAAGGCAAATAAATCAAAAGGGAATTATTGAATATCTGTATCGAAATTTTTTTTTTTTAATCTTTGTTGCACAACTGCTGGGATTCTTTCAAAAAAGAAATGAGAGAAGAAAAAGTATTTAGTGGAGATGCGGGGTATCGATCCCCGTACCTCTCGCATGCTAAGCGAGCGCTCTACCATCTGAGCTACATCCCCAGCACGTTCAGGTTCCTATCTCATTTTATAAATCCCCATTATTATTTTTCATCTTTATTATCTCCCAAAACAAATAGATAATTCCAAGTAAAATAAACAAATTGATTAATAAAAATAAGTTCATTTTTGTGAAATGGACCAGCCACTTTCTTTCTCTTGATTTCCACCAAAGCTGCTACTGCCATTGCTACAATGGAAAGAACTAGCCCCGTCCCTATTCTTTGCAAATGTGTTATCCCCATTTCAGATTTTGTAATATTTCTTGCTAATGGGATGGTGATATGGTTATAGATTGGTGCCAGGATCATGATGAAAATGACAGGAAAGACAGGAAGAGAAGCTGGTGGGACTTTTAAGGACGCCAGCTTGGTGTTCATGGTGGATGCTTGTTGCACAGAGAAGGTAGAGAGCTGAGCCAGGCAGCAATTTAACATGACGGTCGACATGAGAATAGGCAGTAGTCCTAGTACTATCCTTACCTCCTCTACATCCTTCACTGTGCATTGAAGCAATGGATTTATAGACCCAGTATTCATAGCTGCTCGATCGAGAAATTTGAGTCCATCTGGAGGAATTTGATTGTTTGAACCTTTGTTTTTAGTGTTAACATTGCTGTCTTCTCCCTCACTGGTTTCACTACTGTACGATGAGCTGGCGTCCATGCCCGCTACAGCATTCCTAGGATTGCCAGGCTTGCAGGTGTTGTAAAGTGCCGCAACTAAAACTTTGAACATGGTAGTGATGGGGCTTCCTGTGGGAACTTTGTTCCTGTAAGTTGGGGATCCGAGGAGGAAAATTGGAATGGAGATAAGAATTGTTGCGGTGGAAATCCCAAAACCCCATTGCCATCCTTTGTTATCTTCGATCCACACCACAAAAGTTACAGCAATCAGAGCCCCACAAGAGAGCAGAACACATAGTAATTAAAGAATGCTGAGCGCTGTTTTCTTCCCTGAGGGGTAGTTTCATCGAATTGCTCGGCACCATGTGGGGGAAGTGAACCCTTAATCCCTCCAACACCAAGTGCCACTAGATACAGCCCTGCAAATAACATCACTGCCTTGCTTCCACCCACCTCTTCACATGAGATGCTTGTGCTGGCTGTTAAACCACACGGCGGTGGTTTTAGTGATGGCTGCCGAGCTTGCACTGTGAGCACCAACAGGCCCTGATTTCATTTTCTTTTGCTTAATTGGATGAATGGGATACCAAGCTTATTGATTAAATTGAATTGTTAGATCAAACTTATCACATGGTACATATGACTAGATACACTATTGTCATTTGAGGAGAAATTTTTAGTTATACTCAGTCTATCACGTCATCCATATATAAATTAATCCAATTATATAATAATATATATGCATATTGTATTCATATCAACCAATAAAAATAAATCAATTTAATATGTGTCAATATGTAATTAAATTTATCTACGGATACGGATGAAGTGATAACCTAAGAATATTTGAGAGCGGACATATCACTTGAGCACAAGCAGTGGGACCAAAGCGAGTGTTGGCAGGAATATGATTGGTAAAATGAAGCACAATTTCTTATATTTTCCCTCCTTATTGACCGGCTTGGTTGCCCCTTATATGGGGGAAACTCAAGTCATTTGTGCAACAATTAATAATGTTCTGATAGTTGGTTCACATACTAGCTGTGGGGCTACAGTTTGTGCATAAAACTACAGTCAACAGCATTGTTAACGCAGACATTGAAGCCCTGCGATTGGCTCATTCTGGGTAGGGACCATCAGTCTAGATGGCCCAGTCTTTCTCCAGATGTAAGCCTACTGCTCTACGCTATGTGCATGCCTAAATTACTTAATAATTTAATACTATGTTTTCAAATTGATAGAAACGGCATGCTATTAATCTTGGTGAGTTAAGTAGAGCAAGGCAGAAAACAAAGTGCACATAATTAATTAAGTATAGCTTGGAGAACTTACAATGAATTCTATAGCAGCACTTATCAAGTAGATGCGATAAGTGGTGAAAAGGGCATCTGCTAAAAACCCACCAAGTAAAGCAAGCGGAAAGGCAGTTCCCATAAAGTTGGTGACGATATTGGCAGAGCTTGACGACGAAAAATGCATCAACTTGGACAAGTACAGCACAAGGTTACTTGCATTTGCTAGGTATGCCAGATTCTCCAGCACCTCCACAACTGTCATATATTGATATCGGTTCTTTTTTTTTTATAAGCATTATTTATTTTATTGAAGATGGGGAAAAACCACCTTAATCAAATATTAAAATGATGAAAAAACTCTTCCCTAAAACTAAGCAACCAAGCTAAGCAAGACAAAAGAACCTTGCTTCTAGCCAAAAGGAGAACAGAAAGAATATCTGGAACAGAGCAAAACGAACGGAACCCCAGTAAGCATAAACAAACAAAGAACCTGCCAAAAAAAGAGCGAAAAGTAAAGCCAAAAAACTGCCTAGTGAACACACAAAACCAAATAGCAAAGCTAAGTAGGATGATCATTTATATATCAATTCCCTATTTATACTCAATAAATAAATAGCTGGCTCATAGATACTTACGCAAGACAAAGGATGCAGCATGCATGCCGCCGTGACGACCACGGACGGCAGGCCTATTCTTCCAGTCTACATAGCCTTCCCATGATGTTATCTGGTATACTTCTTCCTACAGTTATCAATTGATGAAGTTTAAACCTTGCTAGTTCGAAAATGAACAGAATAAAGAGAGGAGATTAAAACGTACCATTATTTCTGCTATATAATATGTGCAGTCTCTGAATGTATACAACAACCTGAATGACTATATATCTGTTTTTGGACGAGAAGAGGATGGTGTGGGAGTCTAGTATGTATATATATGTATATATATGGAGCGAGAAAGTGGTGGTCCAACCCATGAGGAAAGGTCTAGACTTCAGGAATATGACTGTTCATTTCCTGTTACACAGATATTGTTGACATTTTCTACCCCAGCTAGGCGAAGCCAAGAATGTGGGAAATTTTAATTTTGTGCTCTTAGTGTTATCTCACCAAATAGCTTCTTTGCCACGCACCTGTAATGCTAAACGATACCAAAGTATGAAATTATAGAAAATGATATTCAAAAATTATGAGCCTGCTGGGCATTCATAGTTGCTCTAGCTAATTGTTCTACGTTCTGTATCAAATTCTTACGAGGCTGAATTAACAGGAATACTCACACGTTAAACTTTGTAGGTTTTTAGTTCGATCTAGAATATCAAATCGAGTTCAAATCTCCAGACGATTATCTTATACCAAAAATTATATTTTTTCAAGTCCACTTATCCTCTAAATAAAAAAAATATTGAAGAATAATAAGACAAGTATACATATTTTAGGAAGGAAATGATGGCATAATGGAATGATGTTAGAGAAAAACTTGCCATTAAAGGCTAAGAGTACGATTCAAGCCAGTCAAACGTGTTATCACTTACTATTGTAGTGGTGACACCATTGTGTCCCAAAGCTAATCACAAAAACTGAATGCTATCCATTATAGACTTAATTTACCGTGTCGTCTATATATTAATTTAATCACACATAATTTATCATGTTATTTATATATTAATTTAATTATACAGTGAAATATATGCAAATTAATTAATTGTTATGTTTACATCAACCAATGTAAATAAAACAATTAAATTTGTCATTGTGTGATTGAATTAACTTATAGATGACGTAATAAACTAGAAATTGTGACTCTTAATGCTTGCCTTTTCTTTCTCTTACATCTTTTTCAGTTAACCATGTAATAATAATTAAAGAAGGATTTATTATGTAAAATTAAGATACTTCATCATTGTGTGTGTGTCTGTTTATTCACTATCATATAGTGCTTTCATCAACTTATATATATATATATATATATATCATAGAGTAGTTTATTCATTGGTTTGCCGGATGGAATCAATCTCCATTCTGGACCACCTGTAATTTATCGTTTTTCCTGATCATTAATTAAATTTTGTGGATGAAATTTATTGTCATAAGATCACAAGTGCAGGATCTCGAAATTGGATGTATTGCTTTCAGCCATTAACTTCAAAAGCGTCCTACCAGCCCAGCAACAGCATTTATTCCCATATCTTTCCACCATTCTGTACCTTATAATCAATTAAGAAACTGCTTCTAATTATAAGAAGTTTAAAAAAAAAAATTTGTCTAATTAACTTTCTCAATCAGGTTTTCCCTTGATTGTAAGTTTTTTCTTTCAACTATTCAGTAATTTGTAGTTTTTAAGGATGAAACTCTTATTGAGGAAGACAAAGTTTTTAGTATCTTATTTCACCTATTAAAATCTAACTTCTTTTATTTAATATGGTATCGGAATTAGTCCAACTAAAAAAGCGCACGTGATATAATGTATATTATGTAAAATAGTGATAATTATAATAACCTTGTCTTATTGGAGATAATACTGAAGGAGAAAAACTTGTCTGTCTTGGAGCAGTGGAATTAGAACATTCTATCTTGTTGTAGATAAGGTTAGTATAGTTTCATTTTCTTTTTCCCCTTTTTTTGGTTAATTTTTTAAATACTATCCTTGAATTGGACATCTAGGGAGAAGCTCTTGGTATAATTAAAAGTCTTAAATTCGAGGTTTGAATATACAATTATTTAACTACTTTAAATATTTTTGAAGTAGTATTTTATTACTTTTCGAAATCCTATCCAACACATTTGAATTATTTTAGATACCAAATCGAAAAAATCTGTAAATTGAATTATATATATATGCGTTTTTTATTTGAATAATTCGTATATGTATCCTGAACCAACTTTTAAAGTGAGTTAGGCTATTTGCACCTTCATACGACTTTTTTCTCACTATAACCAATATTTTTGAAGAATAATAATTCTACGATGTCTCTTTAGTAAACTTGCGGTATTGGGTACGCATGCACATGACAAGAGATCTAATATAGAATCAATTAAATTAATGAAAGTTTAAATTATACAAAATTTATTCAAAATTTACTAAAATTTACCTGATAATTACTTAAAATTTACCCAAAATTTATCAAAAATTTACCCGAAATTTATTAAAAATTTACCCAATATTTACCGAAAAGTTTACCAAAAGAAAAACCAAGGTTTACCAAAAAGATTTATATAAAATTTACCGAAAGTTTACCAAATATCTAGTCGAAAGTTTACCTAAATAAAATAATTTTAATTAAGTTAATTAAATACAAATTTACATATTTTCCTTTGTAATTAAGATTTACCCAATATTTACTTTGATAATTAAGTTAATTAAACATAAGTTTACATTTTTTTTTCTAATTAAGTTAATTAAACAATGATTAAAAATAAATAAATGCATGTATAAGAACA
This sequence comes from Balakata baccata, assembly GCA_949630135.1. NCBI lineage: Eukaryota > Viridiplantae > Streptophyta > Magnoliopsida > Malpighiales > Euphorbiaceae > Balakata > Balakata baccata. Next base: position 106,652 of record CATIWF010200289.1, read on the forward strand.
ATTGATGGTCATACAAGTTAATTAAATTCTTAATCTATGTTTAAAAGATAGAAAAGTAATTTTTTTCTCAATTAAATGAAAAAAATATGATAAATATACAATAAATTTCATATTTTAAAAAGAAAAATAAAAAATTGATAAAAATAAAAATAGAAAAAATTAGTAATAAAAACACAGAAATGACTCGGCAAAATTGGAGAAAACTTTCAAAAAAACAGTGAACGGCGTAAATTTCTCTTCTTTTTAGTGATGGAATTAGTGGACTCAAGTGCAGAAATAGGGCGGCCAGGTGTAAGGGGAGAGTGACTAGTTACCAATTGGACTAGTTGTTCGGATCGGATGCTTGACAGACCCGTTTGCCTTGTGAGTTGCCCCTTCTACCCACACAAACGTTCTATAATGGTTTGACCATCTTTGTAATGCTTAATCGAATATAATGAAATACTAGCCCGATTTCTACTCTTTTCTGTTGTAAAAATCGGATCACTTCCGCTCTGATACCAAATGTCACGGGCCCCCACACTTGGGATCATGTAACACTCACTTGTGTCGTGTTTAAGCAAGCCAACTAAGGGTTATTCTGCTAATTCTGCATATAAGATGAGACATGGGTTAGAATCGGGCCAACAACCGAATAACCGATAACATTTGTAAGCATGGTATGATAACGTAATTAAAATAACACACAAATATAACAAGCGATCACATAAATATGGCATCATATCAAAGAGTCGCGACTATATAAAGAGTTAACTTTATTGATATCGTGCTTGCAAATGCTATCGATTTATTAATATTTTTGCTGGCTTGCTTGAACGCAATTCAAGTGAGAGTCACACAATTCCAAGTGTGGGGGCCTATGACACCAGGCCAAAGGGAACCTATTGCACTCTAAAGCCCATGTTGTTGGTTCTGTTTAATTCATAAATTATAAGATGGACCTTTGTCCACTTTGCATGGTGGACCAAGAGTCATTTGCACATGTGATAAATGATGGTAATTTTGTAAAATAAAACAAACTTACATAGCTATCAAAATACGGTAACAATTTTATAATATTTACAAATTTCTTTTAAGCGTCTCAGCATATACAGGTTCATTATATAGTAAGTATAGGCTCATTGAGTCTTAACTACATGTTCATCAAATTTTGAATGACAAATTCATTACTTCTTATTTAAAACTCGGGCTAAGTAAAAGTTCATCGAGTGTTAACAACAAATTCATTGGCTGTTAGCTACAGGTTCATTTAACTTATTTAAGTTTTTATGTATTTCTTTAGTTGTAAATTAGAGGTTTATTATTTTGTGCACATAGATTCATTGACTGAAATGTATATATTCATTTGGTATGGAGTGGAGGTTCATAATTTTTATGTATTGTACCAATAAGTGTAAATGAACCTACCATTGAAGTTTTAATAAATATGTATTGTATACTTAAATGAACCTATAATTAACGATCAATGAATCTGTAGCTAACACTTAGTAAACTAGTACCTAAGAATCAATGAATTTATGAATTTGAATCTGATTAAGATGAGTATTAAGGGAAAAGTAATGAACATCTTACTTAAGTTTAATGAATTTGTAGTTAACAGTCAATAAACATATAGTTAACACTTAATGAACCTTCATTTAACATGAGTTTTAAATAAAAAATAATGAACTTATAGTTAAGACTTAATGAACATGTAGTTAACATTCGATGAATCACAACAAATGAACCTGAATATGCTAAGACACTTAAAAAAAGTTCATAAATATTACAAAATTGTCACCGTATTTTGATATCTGTGTAAGTATATTTTATTTACAAAATTGTCACTTTGTGTTTTATTGCTAAATAAAAACTCTCACATGTACTGGGTTCATAATCCATACAGAAATGCCGAAAATTGGATACCAATTTATATTTCCACCGATCCTCAAAGTTTTTTTCAATTTTATCAAAAATAACTTTATAAAATTATAACAATAGCTAAATCTCAAAATCTTCCAAAAATATGCTAAGACAGTATATTTTCAGCATACTTTGGACATATTTTAGTTCAAATTTTACCAATAAAAAAAATCAAAACACGAAGAATTAATTATTAAAGAAGAAGAAAATAATTCAATCAAAATTCAAAACATTACAAAATTCTCAAACAAAAACAGTTTGGTATATCTTGGGGGTATTTTAGGAATACTTTGGGTATACCTTTAGAAATTCCATGGGAATATCTTGAGCCTAAAACAGTTGCGAACAAAAGCTATAAAGTCCCGTATACCTTGTACATACTTTGAGTATATTTTGGGGATACTTTTGGCCTAAAACAGTTGTGAACAAAGGTTGTAAAGTTTGGTATATCTCAGACATACTTTGGGTATATCTTGAGGATACTTTTGATATAAAACAGTAGTGAACAAAAACTATATAAAGTCTAGTATATCTTGGGCATATTTTGGGTATATGTTCGGGATATGTTTGGCCTAAAATAGTTGTGAACAAAAGGATAAAGTCTAGTATACATTAGGCATACCTTGGGTATATTTTGGGGATACCTCAGGAGAGAATTCCCTAGGGAATACCTAAGATATACTTCGATATACCTTTGAAAATTTTATGAGAATATTTTCAGTATACCTTGGGCATATTTTGAGTATACCTTGGGGATATCTTAGTGATTTTCACACAAAAAAACAAAGACTAAAAAAGAAATTCAATAACACAGCAACAAAACTAAAAAAAAAATAATTAAACAAACTCAATCTCAAAGCTTTTTTTTAGAATAGCCTGACGAACATATCGAACTTAAAGTGAAAGCCGAATTTTAAAAATAATTATAGCATCATCATGAATATTACTGGTAATTTTTCTTTTCTTCGAAGAAACAAAAGAGAGGAGGGCAACAAAATCAGAAATAAGATCGCTGTTGAATTTGCGGCAGATGAAATGGAAACAAGATCAAAGAAAGAACTGGAAAGCTTGCAATGATGAATGTCGGAGAAGACAGAGATGAATATTTCGATAAAAATGAAAAATTTTAGTACTAATGAAAATAAAAAAAAAACTTAACATAAATATGAAAAAACATTTCAATTTCGGTAAATAATGAAATTTCCTCTATTGATATATGAAGAGGGATCCATTGTATAACAATCCTTATTTAATCAACATGGGCTTCAAATTCATGGTGGTCACAAAAATAGTAGGCTAGAAATTTTAAAAAATGCTAAAAATATTATAAAGATACTTATATTTTAAAAAAAATTTAAAAATACCAAAATCAATCTCTTAGTCATTATCCATATTCATGCATTGCTAAAACTTTTATTTAAAAAAAAAAATGATTCTATTCATTGTTTTAAGACGAATTTTATTTGAAGTTTAATTATAGTTAAAACTGTTTATTTTATTTTAAAATGTGCAGTGGAATTCTAATTTGAGAATTTTTTCCTACTAATTTAACATGTATTGCCATTGGATACCAAAACCTTCATTTTTACCTTAATTATCTTATTATAGTACCAAATAGAAAGTTTCATATTTATTAGATATTGAACTCATTATTAATTATTATTTGATTTTTATATAGTTTTTTATTAATTTTTTTTGTCTTAGTATGATATTTTATTTATAATGAATTATAATAGTATATATTTATCTCAAATTTTATCAAATTATTAATTTGTCTATTATTAAAAGTCATATCTAAAATAAAGATAATAAATACTTTACGGTTCTGATAATAATAAATTATGTATGATGATAAATTTATAGATCTATTGATTATAATTTAATTGTTCATCATTTTGAATTTAATTATTCATAGTTTTGAACTTGATTGATCATTTTGAACTTAATTATTCATTGCATACTTATTACTTATAAATTCCATGTTTATATTTTGATTGTTTATTATTTTGAACTTGATTGTTCATTACTTATAATATTATTTTTTATTACTTTTTACTACTTATTAAATTATTTAATTATTTTAGTACTTATTGATATTTAATTTAATTAATTTAATAAAAGCTAGGGATGGCCAAACCCATCCCTAGTTTCTTAAGTTTTTCATTTTTTCTCAATTTGCACCTCATATAGATTTTTGACACTGGTTACCTCATGAAATCCATTTTTTGTCCAATTTGTTGCCTATTATTTGATTATTATATCATGCTGTATATAAAAAAAAATCATGTCAAATTATCTGACGCATTAATTATCTTACCCATTAAAGTTTTTAATTTATTTATTATACAAAAATTATTACCGTATATTATTTATATTTTTTTTACCGTATCTTTCTAATATTTTTAATCATGCCCACTACTTCTCTTTCCACCCAAAGCACCTCTAACACATCTCTCGCAACAGCAACATCATCTAGAGTCACCCACTCGTTTGCAATCAAACTGAAGTTTAACAACTATTTGGCTTGGAAAACACATTTCCTCCCCCTTGCTTGATTACCATAACCTAAGTGACCTCGTAGACGAAACCATACAGCCTCCACCAAAGGAATTAATCACCGAAACTAAACCTCCCACTTCCCTTCCATTAAATATTTTTTCCTTTTTAGAATTAGTTATCTTTTTATAATTATGCTTCTAATTAATGAATTATTAATATTATTCATTAATAAATTAAGTTATTAAATTATAAAATTAACTAATACAATCATGTTGGTTTTTTTATTAATTAAATTTATATATTATTAAGAGTTATATATAAAATAGAAATAGTAAATACTTTACGATCATTTTGTCCGTCCCTCCAAATTATTAATTTGTCCATTATTAAACTTCATATATAAAATAGATGTAGTAAGTATTTTACAGTTATTTTGCATGTTCCCCCTATTCCCAATCATCCACGTGTGATGCACGAAATTTTTAATAATTGGACTCATTATTATTAAATAATAATAATAATCTTATATAGCAAATTAATTTTAGCTATTTTTAATTATTATATAATTAAGTGTCATTTAATTTAAATACTATTTGATTCTTATATTTTATATGAAAATAAATTATATTATACTATGAACGTAAATTTTAAAAAGTTAACTCATTATGTATATAATTAAAATAAATTAATTATTGAACTACATAAAAATTATTAAGAAATTATCTTTTCTTTTTAATATTAGTTATCTAATTTTTTTTATATATAAAATATAAGAATATAGTTTTAAATATATTTAATAAGTAATTGTATATTTTTTGTAAATAAAAGAATTATATATAATCGAAATAAAAATAAGGGATTCTTAAGATATTATTCATTTTCTATATTATATTAATGATTTATAATAATTTCTCTCACTATTTTTTCTATTTGCTTTCTTAAAAAATAAATAATAGTATTTCAATTGGATAGATGTCTTCCTGATTTGCAGGACTCTTTTACTCTATCTTAATTTACTTCATGATGATTTGCTTGGCAACTCTTGATCAAGGCCGATCCCTATAAAGTCTTTATTATTATTATTATTATTATTATTATCCTTGTAATTAGGAAAATCGAAGAGCTTCATATTTTTTTATTAAATTATTATTTTTTTTTAATATTAGTTATCTATTTTTTATATGTAAAATATAATTATTTAATTCTAATAGAATTGGACATCTAATTAATAAATTATTAATACTATTTACTAATAAATTAAATTATTAACTAGTACAATCAAATTAATTTTTTTAATAAATCTGCATATTTTTCTATTTCTATTTTTATATATAGTATGATATAAATATATTATTTACCGAGAGAAATAATTATTTGAGTATTTATATTTCATTAGAATCAGAATTGAGAACTGAATTTCAAGTGATATATTAATTATGAATTAGTTATAACAAATATAGAAAATATTGAATTTAATATTTAGTCTCAAGTGTGGGTTTGAGAAGTGGCAAATCATCGCGTGGCTTGAAGCTCCCCTGCTCTTGGAATCATGATATTTAGTTGTTCAACCGAATCAGATGATCGAAATAACCTATGATCACCAGGATTGATACGATACGCACGTCTAATTATCTACTATTTTACATGTTAAGTTTTAACGGCGTTGAATTAACGTCAAAGTCAAACTTGACAAGTTTCCCCATCTCGCGTAGAGAATCCAAAATTCACGGGCGCGTGGGGCCACATGAAAAACGACAAGAGAAGGGTTCCACCTGTTTCACTGGCAGGGTCCCGCATGTAAGAAGCTGAGACACGTTGTTGTGGCCTTTGCTGTAGAGGTGGCCAACTTCCAATATCGGAAAGCGACTTTGATTTGGACAGAATTCCTTTGTTTTCTGGTTCACCCTCTTCTGCCTCGTTGTCATCAATTAGCATCCTATGTTTAAAGGTAATGTCCACAGTCCATTCTTCCACTCACTATTTTGCCCCTCTTTCATATTTATATACGACAAAATAAATAAATATTATATCAAGTTTTTCGATTTAATTTAGTAAAAGACAAGTTCAGCTAATTGTTTTTTTTGCCATTTTGATTGGTTTTTAATTCAAATTTTAGTCTATTTTACCTTTTAAAAATTCAAAATGTGATATATTTAATTACCGTATAATGATGTAATATATCAAAAAAATTAGTAATAAAGTCAGACTTTTTAATTTAGAGGAGTAAAAAACTAAAAATCTAAGAAATAGAGGACAAAAAACCAAAAATACAAATTCATGGTGCAAAAGTAAACTTTTAACATCCTTTGATGTGAAATGCACGTCCTGATAAAAGGGTATAATACATTACGACTTTAATTTAGAAGAGTAAAAAACTAAAAGTCTAACGGATATATAACAAAAGGCTAAAAATACAAATTTATAGTGTAAAAGTAAACTTTTAACATCCTTTTATGTGAAATGCACGTGCTAATCAGAGGATATAATACATTGCGACTTTAAATTTAAAAATGCAAAGTAAAATAAAAATGAAATATAAAAAACAAATTGAATAAATAACCAATTGAGGGAATAAAAATGGCAAAAAATGAGTTATTACAAGAGTCTAGATATATTTTTTACCATTTAATTTTATTATGTTTTGACATAAATATAATTCTGTCGAGCTTTAATTGTTTGGGGCATCATGATTCGTGAGCTTAATTGAAGAATTTTTTTTATTATTTATTAAATTATTTTTATATTTTTAATATTATTTGAATTTAATTGAATTAAATTAACTATAATAAATTTCAAGTCAAGTCGAAATTAATATATTATTTACTAAATATTTTAATCAATTTGAATTTTAGTCGAGTTGAAATAAATTGAATATTTTTGAAGATTTTGAACAATTAAAAAAAATTTAACCGAATTCAAAATATTTTTAATTAAAAATATATGGAGTTACTCCACTCATTTACACCATAGTTATAACCCAATCAATCTTGGCTCCCTTGAAACAGAAAGAATCTCTCCATCTCTCTTTCACTCATCAGTCTCTCAGTTTCTGAGCTAGAATTTCAAACTTCCCTTCCTGAACTCTCACTGCTTCTTCTTCTTCTCCAAAGCAATCAAAACCCGATCTCTCTCTTATCTTCTCTCTCTCTCTCTCTCACACACATACACGTCTTTCTCTCTCTGTTATACTGAAACAATTCATCATCTTCTTCTGAGTGATGGGTGTGAGCTGCTGCAGGTGCTCCCACACTTCCCACATCACAGAGATCATCATCACCAGCTTCTTCCGCCACAAATCTTAGAACTTAAAATTTTCTACATATATATATAAATATTGGAATTAAACGTTCTATACATCGTGGAATCTGTTGTTTGTCGAGGGCCGCGCCGGCCAGTATAACAAACCTCTATTAGCTGCCAAAAAGAAAAAATCATGGCGGGTGGTGGTGGTTCGAATTTTTCTGTTTTGATTCAAAGCCAGAGATCTCCTTGTGCTTCTTCTCAAGCCCTTGATGCGTTTTTCCTTTCTGGGTCTTCTCCTTCTTTCATGGGTATCTATCTGATTTTCTACCTCTGTTATTCGCTTTTGTTCTATATTGATTTTGCCTCTGCTATAGTTCTTGCAAAATTCAAGTGAATCTGATAAATTTACTCTGTTATTTGGTGTCTACCTGGTTCTGAATTAAGTTAACTTCAATTCTGTAATAAAGTCTGTTCTCAATTCTGATGGGGAAAGGTAAAATTTACTACGTATTTAATATCAAGTTGGACGACTGAAGGAACACAAGTTTAACATTTCTTTCCTGGACAGAATGCAATACTCTGCTGGAAAATACTTTTTTTCTTTTTTTTTTTAATTAATTCTGCCCGTGCCAGATAAGATCCGATTTAAGGTGGAACACGAGACCTCTGGTTAAGCCAGACTCATCCACATGCTCTTGGAATCTGCTGGAAAATACCTTTGATTCTTGATTTTAGTGTGCTTCTACTTATTGAATTTCAAATCTCTGCCTAATTATTTTCTTTTTCTTTGTTCATATGGGAAGTTCTGTGAATGTTGTTTCTCTTTCTGTTGTCTTTACCCTGAAATTCTATTTGTTGGAAAATGATTGATTACTTGGATTATTCATCTTAGTTGAACTCAAAATTTTGTGCTGTTATATACCAGAAAATTTGATTTATTGAGTTATTGAATTACACAAATCTAAATTTCACCTATTTGACCGGATCATTGTATACTGTATAGAAATGGGTAATAATTAATTTGCATATTCAGTTATTGTGATTGATCTAAATACGTATTTCTTATCATGATGTGTCACTAATTTAGGCTCAAGATCCATAGTGCGCTTTGAAGATGTTCATCAAGCAAATGGATCAAATGGGTCATTTTTTCGTTCATTTGATCAGGAAGAGAATGTCGATGATGAATTGGATGAGTATTTTCATCAACCCGAGAAGAAGAGGAGACTGACTGTTGATCAAGTTGAGTTTCTTGAAAAAAGTTTTGAGGTTGAGAACAAGCTCGAACCGGAAAGGAAAGTCCAGCTAGCGAAGGACCTTGGCCTGCAGCCTCGGCAGGTTGCCATATGGTTCCAAAACCGCCGAGCTAGATGGAAGACAAAACAGCTGGAGAAGGATTATGAGGCATTGCAGGCTAGTTATAACAGCCTAAAGGCTGACTATGATACCCTCTTCAAGGAGAAAGATAAACTAAAAACTGAGGTAATTAAATTAACACTGACGTGCACCATTTAGCTAGAATTCTCTTCTTTTAGCTTTGGAATTGCAAAAGCCATGTTTGGAGGTTAAACTTTTTCAGGTTAATCTTCTTGCGGAGAAGCTGCTTCTCAAAGAGAAGGAGAACACATTATCTCAAGAACCGCCCGAAAAGCCGATCAGCGGTTCAGCAACTGTGGCCTGTAAACAGGAAGATATCAGCTCGGCCAAAAGTGATATATTTGATTCAGAGAGTCCCCATTACACTGATGGGGTTCACTCTTCACTGCTAGAAGATGGGAATTCATCGTACGTTTTCGAACCAGACCAATCTGATTTATCACAAGATGAAGAAGATAATTTGAGTAGGAACCTATTGCCTTCATACATATTTCCAAAGCTCGAGGATGCTGATTACTCCGACCCGCCTGCAAGTTTTGAAGATCAAACTTTCTGGACATGGTCATACTAGGAGTTATCCTTCTTGTATTAATGTCCTGTTGTTTAAATTGCAAATGAGAGTAATAAAATCCAATTAATTAGGCATCCCAATGCGAATGTTGGGTTTTGCTTGTGATTGGAATTAGATGGTTTTTGGCCCTCTGTAATCTTGATTTTGTAAATGGAAGTTTTAATGTATGGTTGTAATTAAATAATATCTAATCATTTCATACATAATCAGCTTGAAAATCTAGCCATCTCATGCATTTTCCATATATCGAGAAAGAAAACGTTCTCTTAACGAGTCTGCTCCTCACAGATTCTGATTAATTTGTAATATCTAAGTTATATAGAATACTGGATAGTTGACTTGACGGTGTTAGATTTAGGCCTTATTTGATGTTGCGTAAAATATTTTTCCGAAAAAATTTTATATTTTATTATTTTTAAAAACTGTTTTTTTAGAAATAAAAAATAGATAAATAAATACTTTTTTTCAAAATTAAATTTTTAAAAAATAATTTATAAAATATTAAAAAAATCACTCGGTTAAATAAAAAAAATTTAAATCCTATTTTAGAATTCTGAATCGTAATTCCAAACAAATTCTTAATCCATGGTTTTTCAAGGTTTCCGACCATCAAAAAAACGAAAACCTACACCGTTGGATACTGTCCACGTGGACGGTATTAGATTTAATCAAGCAGGCAACAGCAACACACTGTCGATGTCCGAAAGACAGCCTTCCACCAAAACGCAAAAACCGGGATAGTAGCACAAATGTACCAAGCTTGCTCACTTTCTTATAATTTGACACTAAATAGTTTAATCGTTTATATTAAATTTTTTATTAATATGGTATCAAATATTTTTTTTAGTATCAAATTTTTTATTAATGTTATAATTTGGTACCAATTTTTAATTTTTAATATCGAAAAAATAATATAATACGTTATATCACTTTATTATTGACGTCAGATTTATTTTTTCATAAAAATATATTTAAAACAGCAACATTGGATAAATTATTTTTCATTTTGCAATTTATTTTGCTTTAATCGTTAGAATGTATTTTTATAAGATAATAAATCTGACATAAATAATAAAATAAAATAACATATTGTATTATCTTTCTGCTGTCGAAAATTAAAAATTAGTATCAAATAGCAATATTAACTAAAAATTTGATAACAATTTAAATCAATTAAAATATTTAATATCAAATTTTAATATTAATCAAATATTTAATACCAATTTATAAAAATAAAAAAATTTGGCTTTAAATTGTAATAAAATTACTAGTAGCATTTATGCACCTAGCCGCGCAAAAGCAATAGCAGAATCTGCCCCCGTCCTTAAAGTGGCCCCCACGAAGTTAACATCAATTAACGTGGCGTCTGATCCTCTATCCTATTGGCTGATTGTAAAGGTCAAAAACTATGTAGGATCCACGTAATTCGTGTTTATTCTTTCCCTCTCTTCATTTTAAATTTATTTACTCTTTTGATGTTACATTTAGATTAAAAAAATATTTAATAAATTTAATTATAAAAAAGTTAAATAAAATTAAATTATCTCCTTATTAACATATTTAAGATTGAAAAGATGTATAAAATTTTATAAAATTAAAATTAATATAAAAATAAAATAAAATATATAATATTGTATTGGATATATAAAAATGATAAATAATTATATTTAAAAAATTAGTTTAAAATAAAAAAAATGGTATATTATTGCATTAATTACTAAAAAATCATAAATAATCATAAACGTTTTGACAAAAATAATAATAATATTATAATTATTCTAGCATATGTAGCATCCAGCGAAAAAATCAAACTACAATATTGACATGGACGCGGAAAAGTTTTAAATGGGAAAAAAAGTTACTATAACAATTAATACAATTAATGTGACAATTTATTTCTAAGCTTTATTCTCTCTCCTCTGTTAATTTTCTCTCTCATCATTAATCTTTTGCTTCTCTCTTTTCCCATCTCCCCTTCCATCAAGGTCATCCACATTTTTAAGTGATAAATTCGGTTTACTGTGCGTTTTCTTCTTCATCTTCTTTGAATTGTTCTCTTTTTTTCATAAATTAGAATTTGGATTGCTATTTTTTTTTTGTTAGTAAAGGCGACACAGAAACAATGAATGCCGTAAGAGTAGCGAAAAGAGAGAAGAAAGATTTTATAAAACGGTGTGTGTTAGCTAGTTTGTTGACTTGGCATTTTATGCTAAGTCATACTATTTTTTCTTTTTAAAAAAATTACGTATGGCGTCCACATCAGTGTTTTAGCTGGATTTTTTAGCCAAATGCTGTATGTGTTCGAACAATTACAATGTAGTTATTATTTTTATTAAAACATATAGATAAAGATATAATTGTGAAAGTATCCAAACTTTTTAAGCTTATATTTAGGGATGACAACGAACAGGATATCCGTAAAAATATCATATCCGAATTCGATTATATATATATTTACTTGTATATATTCTAAATCCGATTAGTATTATTCTACTAATATCCAAACTCGTTTAATTACCCATTTATCAATAAAAATTTAAAATAAAATAAAATTCAAACTAAGTAAATAATGAAAAATTAATAAAAATATACAAACACTCTATCATAAATTATTACAAAATCAAATTAAAACAAACAAAATCAATGTTATCAAAACCAGCCCTGCCGGTTGGACAGTTTTGGACCATAAAATTGGGAGGGCATTAGCCCGCCCCAAGAACCGGTGAACCAGTTGATCCAGTAGGATTTGACCGGTTTTTCCAGTTTGTAAATTCAAAATTCATAAAAAAATATCATTTTTTGCACTTGGTGGGAGTTGAACTTGGATTTTTAAATGTAGTTTTTAAACTTTTATCGTCAAACCATTTATGATATGTGATTAAAAGTACTTTTTTTTTTATATTAATTACATTTACAAATGAACTTATCTAGATTTATATAAAATTAACTATTTATAAAATTATTCATATTATTGAAAAGAGATTATATAAAATCAATATTTAGTTTTTTATATTTTTGTTATAAAAGTAAGACTGACAAATAAATAATTTTTAAAATTATTTGATGTTTTTGAATTATAAATATTTAAAATCAATGCATGATTATGTATTATATTATCAATAATTCAATATGCAACTATGCATTAATTTAATTTTTTATAAAAGCATTAACATTATTTAAGAAATATATATTTAATAAATTTGAATTTATATAATTGTATTTATATTAATAATATATATCATAATAAAATTATTATATAAATTATTTTTAAAATTAGTTATTTTAATATAAAATATTTTATTTGAGAAATGAATGTATGTTGAATATTATTTTTATAAATTATTATTTATTATAATTTTTTTAAAAATAAAAAATATATAGATAAATAAATTATATTATTTTTTAAAATAGTATATATAAATATTGATATTCTTATTCTTAAAAATATTTAAAAATATATTTATATATTAATTTGAATTTCAATATTTAATATTTTGAATATATTATTGTGTATGAAATATGTTTAATTGAAATAATTTTTATATTTTAATATGTATAAATATGTTAAATATTATATTTTACAAAAATTTTATATGGACCGGTTCGATTCCGGTTCAATCTTAAACCTATGATCTGCTGTCTTTTCTAGTTTATTGACCGGACCAGTTTTTACAACCTTAAACAAAATAAAATATAAAATCTAATTCAACAAATTATATAAAAATAAAATTTAAATAATAAAATTTAAATATTCTACATAATGATAGAAAAATTATATTTCAAAATTTTAACTCTCATTATATTTATAATTTAACAACATCAAAAAAATAATTAATTATATCATTACATTCAATAAATTACAATAAAATAAATTTTATTTATATATATATATATATACCAGATTTATCGAATATCTGAAAATTCTACCAATATCCTTTCTAAAATTAAGCGGATTCTAATAAATATAAATATTCGTAAAATTCATATACGCTGTTATCCTTGTATTATGCAAGGGAGATAAGGAAGGCGAGTGAAGGCCAAAGGATAGAATGATGTGGGACCCAACTGAAGGGAGAAGAAGCCACTGGACGTATCAATCCACTGTTTCCTTCGCCGTGATGTCACACGTGTTTAGTTTCCACCTCTTTAATGAGTCCGCTCTACACGTGCTTGTCTTGTAAGAATCATGAATCTTTTATGAGCTAAAAAATGGTGATTTTTAACTTGATTGGACCTAAATTATGAAAAAAAATCAAAATATTCCAATTTAGTATCTGTTTGGTTCGATTTTAATTTTTAATTTATTAGCAGTTTGATAAATTAAAATTTTAATTAAGTATTTAATTAGTTTAATTTTAAACAGTCTAATAAATAAAAATTAATTTAATTATTTAATTAAATAAAAGTAAAAAGTTAATAGTTAAAAGTGGAAAAATTACTATTTATATAGTAATTTAACATAATGTATTAGTACTCCTGAAATTTGAAAAATATACAATTTGCTCTCTATTTTATTTTCATTAAACTATATATTTTTTTTTGTTAAATTTTAACGCATTTATGCTTAATAAAAAATAATATTTTTTTTTTTTGCTGAGAGGATAGCAGTACAATATATCAAACTTCACCGAGTACTAGTAGAATAAATCAAACTTACAATTAAATATTAGTGTAATATATCAAATTTTAATTAGAGTAAATAGTATAATTTTTAAAACTCATGGGATAGTAGTACATTATATCAAACCACATCAGATAAATTGTATATTTTTTAAATCTCAAAGAAATACCAGTGTATTATATTAAATCACGAAAATAAATAATTTTTCCTTAAAAAAATTTCTTAGTAAAAAAAAAACAGTTAAAAAATTTCAACGTTGACTTGTAGAATATCTAGACTCAAAGATTTTTATAAAAAATTATGAACTTGATTGATTTTGTGTATGTTTTGGGTTAAAAGCTAAAATTGCTCTTGAAAAATGTTTAATTTGTCACTTTTTCTTTTTTTCTTTAGAGAGTCAAATAGTTTAGTGAAATAAAAAATATTAGATCCTCTCTGAAATTCTTATATAAGCTATTTATTATATATTATATTTTTCGTTTTTTTGTTTGAATGCAGATTTCAGTACGAAATTAATTAACTTGCAATAAATTTATTTTAATTACTAAAAAATTTCCTTTATACAACTCCGGTACCACCTTGGCCAAATCATGAACTAGTATATATTCATTTCAATGTTTTAATAATTTTAACTTCTGATCAAAAAATTCGGTAAATCATAACTACGTGAATGCTGAAAAATTTTAAAAATAATAAATAAAACCGGAAATTATAACTCATCCCTCCACGTGTATATCTTTTTTCTCTCTTTTCATTCACTTTTCTCTCTTCCTCTTTCTCTCTTTTCTCTTTCTTTCTTCTTCATCTTCTCTTTCTTTCTTCTTTTTTCTATTTGGTTTTTTCTCAGAACCATGAACTAAAGAAGAAGGAAGGTAGAGGACGAATGGTATGAAAAGCGGGGACCTCTCTCTAGTGAGAAGAAGGGCAAACCAGTGGCTGATCAGGCATAAGAGAAGGAGCGACTATAGTTAAAATTGAAGAAAACCCAATAGAAGAAGGGGCAGTAGTTAGGGTTTCCAACTATGGGACATCGATAATAGGAGGAGAAGTAGTAGCCATTAAAGAAAGCGAACAAGAAATCTGAAAGGGGTGAGTAAGGGAAGCAGCTAGAGTTTGTGATAGGAACGATGACGGCATAAATTCTTGTTCAGGAGGAAATGGGGATGATAACTACAATGGAGCAATGGCGGCTATGGACGATGTGGCACAGTAGCGCTTATCGTTTCTTGCTCTTGTATGTTTATTTATGATTCTATTCAATTCCCAGTCTTTAAATTTTCCTCCATTTTATCATAGAGCTGAAAATAAATTATTAGTTTTGTTGATGCTTATAATGTTAACCAAAGATTTTGTGCCAAAATTAAGTTCTTCAAGATGTAAAATGAAATAGTTGAATATTTTTTAGCATTTTGTTAAAGAGGAATCAGATTAAATTTCATTCACTAACGAGGACAATGAAATGTGGTAGGAAAGAGTCCTTTCAACACTTTCTTTCATTTCTTTTCTCTTGGTTATTATTCCTTCATCGGCATGGATATATTGTTTATTCCATAAGGCAAAGGCAAGATTGTCATTTTAGCAAATTGCATGTCCTCTTGGCTAATTTTGGACTGCAAATTGTAGGATGTGAAGAGAGGGAGAAGGTAACCCATATCAATAAATTCTTATAAGTCAAATGTATCTCTCATAAATCAAAAGGCAAGAAAGAAGAAGAAAAATGAAGTGGGATTGAAGAGGGTGGTGCTACTATTGGTAGCAATTTCATGTAGAGAAATAGAAGGCCGGTAAATAGAGAGGGGGAGAGAGAGAAACAATGGGAAAGAGAGAAAAGAATAGAGAGAAAAAAAATAAAAAATAATTTTTTTGCTAATTCAACTATTTTTATTTATTTTTTAAATTTTTTGGCGTTCACCTAGGTATCATTTGCCGAATTTTTTGACCGGAAGCTAAAACTGTTAAAAAATTGAAAAGGCTGTATACTTTTTCATAATTTAGCCAAGGTGATGCTAGAATTGTGTAAGGTGCAAATGATCGGAAATTTTTTTTGGTAATTAAGTAATACATTTATATATAAATATTGAAGAAAATTTTTTAAAAATCTTAATTATATTCCCACCGCTCATAGCTCGAGAGTGGGGCTAACTCAAAATCTATCTGCTATTTACTTGAGCAGATGAAGAATTAATGGATAATATATATCACAAAATCTAACTGATTTTCACTACTGTTATATTCCTTAGCTGAAGATGGGTCTTGGACTGCCACTGTGCTTTTAGTAGAGATTTCGTCGCTGATGACTGGTGAGTAATGCGGCAGAGGAAAGGTGTGGGGGCCAGAGGAGAGGGCACTGGTTGGCTGGGCGCACAGCATTGTTTATCTATCAAAATTTGACATTGTCCTTCAAGTATACCACTATCTGTTGCTGCAAAATTTGAAGAAGAAGAAGAACGAACAAACAGAATGACATTTGTTATGAGTAAGACCATGTAGATCAAAGATTGTATAAAGATAGTGGCAAAGTCACATTTACTTGAAGGTAGACAATTGTTATCTTTACGTTTTAAATGTATGTAATAGTACGTAAATTTACATCATTTTTTAAAAATTTGCCCCCTAAAGAATATTATAAGTCTATTTTTACGTTCCGACTTAGGGATTCTGTCTCTTTGCATTCCCTGACTTGAGGATCCTGGTTTTGCCAATGTATGAGAATGATGGGGATGATGAATTAGAGGTACTTACAATTAAACAAAGGAGAATGCATCCTGCTGCGCCAGGGAACAATGCATACCAAAAATTCAAACGATGCAGCTTAACTCCATCAATAAACAGAATTGGCAGGCTAGCAGCTGCAAATTATTGGACACAACTACCATTTTTAGTACTAGAATGGATCCTATTGCTTGAGTCTTGAATTAATTAATTAGTACCAGGAGGGTGTGCAGAACGAGTGTAGATCATAAAAGCGATACATGCAGAAAGGGCAGCACTTCTTGCAAGCCAACCAGGACCAAATATTGAAAAGGCCACAACACCAATGGCTGCACAACCAATCTGGGCAACGAACATGTTGTACTTCTGCAGAAATTTTAATCTCAAATTAACTTCAATTGGCTGCAGAACATTGCCTGCCTGAATTCACTTTCACAAACAAGCAAGAATTCTCTTTGAAAGGATTTGTGCTAAGTGTTTGCAACATAATTTTTGATAGAATTGTCCACAAAACTGGTCTTTCACAAAAATGCCAATGAGACACTGGCGCACAGTTTGCACAAATGCTTTCTCTTACACTAATAAAATGAAGGATTTGATAAATTGCCCAACTCAGATCTGAATTTAGATATTGACGAGTGAGATTCTAACTTAACTCTAAAATCCACTTACAGAGAAGTTGGAAAATCATAAAGAATTTTATGACAGAAATCTGGAAATGCTCCACATTCACTCCCCTGAATATTGCAGACAAATTATCAAAGATTGTTCAGAGGAATTACTCAATGTAATTGACAATACTAATTAGCAACAATAGCCCTCAGTCACTGCATTATGGAAGCATACTGGAATGGCAGAAAAGAGGGAAGAAACACATCATAGAATTGAAATGTGAAGAGAACAGATGATGTAAAAAACAGATAACAGGGAAAATACCCGAGCAGCAGGGGACGACGGACTGGCAAATAGAACAGCAGAAACAGCTCCCAATGGCGCAATTGTCATTGCAATTCCTTTTGGTGCAAGTATTTGATCTATCTTTCCTAATATCGCCATGGCCGCAAATGCTCCTGCCCATTTGCCATTGCTTAGTAATTATACAGCTATGATAAAATATTCATAAAAATTTCTATGTTTCAATAATTACGCACCTGCAGAAGGCCAGAAGATGTCGCTGAAAGTAGGTGAAGCAGAAATCTTTTGTGGTTTCCAAGAATCCCAGAGAGGAGAAGCCTCAAGATTGCTTGATACTTCCACTATAATTCCATGATCCTTCCTCTTCCTTTCTTTACAGGAAGGGAACCCAAGAGATCTCTTATTGCCTTGGAGAAACAGAGTACCCAATAATGAAGAAATCGATTTGGATGAGAAGCAAAGATATGTTGATCTTGGTAGCAAACGACAACAGTGGTGATGAAGATGATAACTAGCAGTGACCTGCAAGCCCATTGATTCTAATTGGATGAACACAAATACTTATTTTTTTCCTTTCCAGCTTCTAATTGGAGATAATGAAATCTGAGTGCCTGTACATATTTGGGTTAATATATTATTATATTTGTATGCATAATATAATATAGTTTGTGTGTGTAGAAATGGTGGACGTTTAGATATGTTGAAAGGCCAATAGATGAGGTAAAGGCGCCCTTAAATTATTTTATCCCATAAAATATATATTATTTAAATAAAAAGAATAATAATTTTTTTTTTTTTCATATAAATGGGAGAAGAAAAATTCAAACTTAAACATAATTCAAGTTGAGAAATACAGGGTCAGACTCTATCTATGAATGCAAAAGAAAAATAATATTTGGAAAACGAGCAAATTGAATTGACTTTTTATTTTGTCTTTTAAAGATAATTATCATTAATTAGCTTATAATCTACTATAAAGTTGAGGTAATTACCAAAAATAATATGTATTTTTAAAATTTATCAAAATTAAATACACAAACTTAAATTATACTTTATTTTTTTATTTAAATACGCAAATTTTTAAACTTTTATCAATTTATAAATTCCGGCCAAATTTTGCTGACATTTATAAAATTCTAGCAAGATTAAAAATATTTTACAAACTAGAAAGCTGAGTCATTTTAAAAATTTTAAAACACCATTGATTTTATTTTTCTTAAAATTTTAAAACCTAAATATCTCTTTAAATTTGAAAAATAATATATATTGATATCGTGCTTAAGAGTTGTTTGGTCAGCAAAGTTAGGAAAAATAAAAATTTTATTGTCAGCAAAATTTCATTAGAGAAATTTAGATTTTAAAATTTTTAAAAAAATAAAAATGATGATATTCTAAAGTTTTTAAAATAACTCAGTTTTTTAGTCAGTATATCTTTTTTAATCTTCATCAAATTTTATACTATATCAACAGAGTATCGCCGAAATTTATAAATTGATAAAATTTTAAAAATTTATACATTTATATGAAAAAAATAATAAATATAATTTAATTTTAATATAATCTTAAAAGTTTATATTATTTTTTACAATTTTTTCTAAAGTTTTTAGACTAAATTCGAATGATTAATTTTATCTGAATTTTGCTCGTAGAATTATAAAAATATTTTTTGCATAAAAACAAATCAAAAAAATATTTTTTTTTTTGTCACACTTAAAATGCTTCTTCCCAACTTGCACCTCAATTGGCGTGTGATGCCCAACTGAAAAAAAAAATGGAAGGTTTACAAAATGTAAGCCAATATTTATAAAAGTATTTTCCTTCAAAGTTTTTTTAAAAAAATAACTCCACTCTGAAAGTTTTTTCCTAAAATATCTACCCTCCTAAAAATATTAAAAAAATAAAAAAGTAAAATTTACCAAAAAATTAATGAAAATTAAAGTTATAAAAAATTTGTAAAAAATTTATTTAAAATTTACTCAAATTATATCCAAAATTTATTCAATATTTACTAAAAAAATTAATAAAATTTAAAATTACACGAAGTTTAATAATGTGACAAAATTTGTACTCGCAAGTATATGAACTACTGTAGAATGACAAATTTACTCATGAGATCGATCTCACAAATAACGGCTCAGCTTAAATTTCAAGTTTACCCTAAATTGCCAATAATACAGTTTAATCTCATGATTGTAAAATTAATTAACTAAATTAAAAACAATAAAATATTTGAAAGCGACGAAAATGATTATGATTCAATCAATGCAATAAATTAGGCGTTTGGCAAATGTCCCTAGTCAGCAATCCCTTCCCCGTATCCAATTAATCCCAATAAAATTTAATTCCATTAGCTCTTACTATAATCATTAACTATCCAAACTAATAGTATAATTAACGTCCAAATCAATTTTTAGATCGAGTTACAAATTGTTTGTCTAATAACAAAACTCTAAGATATTCCTTTCAAGTTAAATGCAAGATGGTCAGTCATATATTCAAATGAAAGTAATTAAGAGCAATTGAATATGGAAAGAATTTAACTTTATTCAATAGATAGGAAATTATTACATTCTAAGTAGTTACTAAATACCTAATAAAGGAATTAGCCAAGCATGGCTACTACTATAATCAAGTTCATAACTAAGCTTTAATTAAACATGAATACAATAATAAGGAATCAAAAATAGAAATTTAAAACCCCCTGAAAAGTGTAAACCCTGAATTCTCTTAAACAGTTGGTTGTCGTTTTCTAAAGATCTAAGTTTTAGTCCCCAAACGGAAGGAACTCCAAGCTAAATGCATGAGGTTACTGCAATCAGGTCTAATGACCTCCAAATTCTCTTCAGTCACTCCTTTGATCACCAGAGAATGAATTCAATTCGTTCCTAAAAGTCTCCCTTTGATTTTCCCCTAAAAATTCCATTTTATACCTAGCTCACGATTGTGCACGGGTCATAGTAGTTGCTTTGAAGAAGATGCACGCCCGCGCACCCTGCACCACCAATCCTTCACCTTGCTGTGCACAGGTCATGCACAATGTGTAATGTCCCACAATTGCACGCTCCGCGCACCCTGCATGACCATGCAGTCTGCTGCTCAACTCGTCATTTCTTGCTTCCGGCCGAACAGCTCCAAAATTTCTCCTTTTTCATGCCATTACCTATACAAACAAAAACATAATCAAAATAAACTAAATCTAAATGACATCGAACACATGCAATAAGTATTATAAATTAACATCACATCATTTAACAAGGTTTATTTAAGAATATCCCAAAATTTACCAAAAGTTTACTCGGAATTTGCCTAAAATTTACCATAAAATTAAAGAAAATTGAAGTTACAAAAGATTTATCAAAGATTCACTTAAGATTTACTCAAGTTATACACAATAGTTATCAGAAAATTAATAAAAGTTAAAATTATACAAAATTTACTCAAAATTTACCAAAATTTACCTAATAATTACTTAAAATTTACCCGAAGTTTACCAAATGTTTACCAAAAAGTCTATCAAATATTTACTAAATGTTTACCAAAAGAGTACTCAAGGTTTACCAAAAAGACTTATCCAAAATTTACCAGATATCTAAGCAAAAGTTTACCAAAATAAAATAATATTAATTAAGTTAATTAAATACAAATTTACATTTTTTTGTTGTAATTAAAATTTACCCAATGTTTACTTTGATAATTAAGTTAATTAAATATAAGTTTACATATTTCTTTTTCTAATTAAGTTAATTAAACAATGATTAAAAATAAATAAATGCATGTATAAGAACAATTGATGACCATACAAGTTAATTAAATTTTTAATCTATGTTTAAAAGACAGAGAAGTCATTTTTTTTAAAAAAAACTTTAAGAAAAGGGTGAACGGCATAAATTCATCAACAAAAATACCAGCGGTTTGTTTTCTTTTCAAATATTTAATGTGATTAGTTTCTTAATTATTCTCAACAAAAATACCGGCGGTTTGTTTTCTTTCAAATATTTAATGTGATTAGTTTCCTAATTTTTTTTTGTATTACCTATATCTGATAAAATAGTGTTAGTTGGGTCATGCAAATAAATTGGAAGCTTTGAGGTTTTATCCGGCATGGATTAATTTCAGTTTATAATTCAGTTCACTGACTGAAAATACACTGTTCCGAACCCAAAAAAAAAAAAAACTCGAAGGCCAAGCAGCTTTTGTTGATTTGGTTATTTTGCAAGTAGTTTTTTGTTTGATTTGGTTATGCAATTAACTGACTTGCGCTAAAAGTAAGACTTCACCAAAAATCTTTGCCAACTAATTAATCCAATCAGAATCATACGCAAAACAGGCAACAAATTTAAAATTAACTAATTAATCCGAACGGGTATGGGATTTGGAGATTTCAAATTCCTACTTCCTTACGGAATTCGGCAGTAAAATTATTTATATATAAATAGAGGCCAGAGCAATAAACAGTGTTACTGAATTATAATCTAGCTTCTCTGTCACATAATTGAAGAACAAACCATGGAATTCAACAATTCATGTTCACATCCATCAGTCCTGAATCTGATGTGCTCTTCTTGTGGCCAGAAACTAGATTGCAATCATGGTCTGCCTTTTGGGTACATTACTCCAGGTTTGAGGCTGAGCACTGCTGAAGCTGCCCGATTGCGCAGTTTGCAGACTAATGATCTTCTGAGCAAGAAGAAACTGATCTTGGTTATTGATTTAGATCATACTTTGATTAGTTCGGCTAAGATTTCGGCCTTAACACCGGACGAGAAATATTTGGCCTTAAACGAAATTGAAATGAAAGATTCACCTGCCATTGTCAAGTTAAGACCTTTTGTTCATAAATTTCTTGAAGAAGCTAGCACCTTGTTTGAGATGTATGTCTACACATTGTCTTCTCAGGCTTACGCAAGGCAGGTGATTCAGTTGCTTGATCCTGACAGTAAGTACTTCGATTCCTGCAGGCTAATTTCGCAAGAGCACAGCATTTCTTGGAAGCGAAAGAATCTTGATGTTGTGTTGGGGGAAGAAAGGGTCATTGTTATTGTTGATGACATAAAAAAAATGTGGCCAATGCACAATGCTAATCTGATTAAAGTTGAAAGGTACAATTACTTTGCTTCAACAAGCCTATCAGAATCTGAAGCAAAGAGTACTAAATCATTGGCAGAGAAAAAGAGCGATGAGAATGAATACATTATGGCTTCATATCTTAATGTTCTCAAGCTAATTCACGGCCATTTTTTTGATGATCCAAAGCTTGAATTCCGAGATGTTAGAGATGTAATATCAACGGTTCGGGTTCAAATCCTTAAAGGGATTACTATACTAATCACACACTTTTCACCAGTGCTGAGTAAGAAACTCTCAAATGTGGCTCAGAAATTGGGAGCAATTTGTGCCACAGAGCTTGACTCGTCAGTAACACATGTGGTGTCAAACAAGGCTGGAAGAGAAGAGCTTGAGTGGGCAGATAATAAAAAGAAACGTTATCTAGTTGATTGGAGATGGCTTAAAAGTTGCTACGAATTATGGCGCAGGACACCAGAAAAGTCTTATACCTTAGTTAATAAGAAAAGAAAAACCAACCATACCAATAAGTTATAGCTTAATGGTACCCTTCATAAAAAAAACAACAATATGTATGCATCAGATCAGACTAAAGAATAATAATCCATTTATTTAGTTATTGGCATGTTGCTTCCTTCTCTTTTATTTTTATTTTTTTTTACATTTTAAGTGTTTGCCTATGAGAGAGTTGTCCACTTTAATGAAAGTTAGCAAGTGACTGTAGTTCTGATATTTAATATAATGATAAAAATTCAATTAAAAATATAAAATGAAAAATATAACAAATCAGAAGCGATTGTTGAAACATCAGAGTAATTATTTACAGGGATTCAAATAGTAGGGAAGAGAAAGCATTTCTCCAAAAATTTTCCAGAGGAATTTAAATTGGAAGTATAAATATTCAAAGTTAATTAGCTTAAATTTCATTCAAGAATAATCTGAATGGGACTCATAGAAATCACTTGGGCAAGGAGACATTACTTCTTGTTCTAATAACTGCAATGTCTGGTTCATTGTTGGCCGATCCTCTGGGTTTGCATCTGTGCATCTTGCTGCTATTTCAACTATTGCTTCCACTGTTTCCATATCTGCATCTCTACATCTTTTGTCTAGCACATCTTCTAGCCGATTTTCTCTGAGTAAGGTGTTCATCTGCAGAATTATGCTCGAATAAGTATCACATAAAGTAACAAGAGAATAAATGCTCACAGCAAAACCGAATCTTTTGAGTGCTTGCTTACCCAACCAACAACATTTAAGCCCCTTTTCACAAAAGCTGGATCGGTCGGTCTTTTTCCGGTTACAAGCTCTAGCAACAGAACTCCAAAGCTATAAACATCTGACTTCTCAGTGGCTCTTCCACTTTGCAGATACTCTGTTTCAATTGTAAATCATAACTTCAGTCAATCCATTCATTCAACATACTCATTATTTGATTCTTATATTTCCTTATATGATTCTTAGCTTGTCATTAAACATTATTATGATGATGCAAAAAATTTATACTGAGTTGGCCTTCTATTCACATAAATAATTTTCGAAAGGCCAGATAGATTTCAGGCATGATCATGGCATATTGAAGGAAATGCTTGCATTTGGTGAATAATCACCATGGCTTGAGTTAAAAAGAAAAGCAAGATTAAATGTTATTAAGAGATTAAAAAATGTTCAGCAAGATGAAATATATATATTTTGAAGATTAAATTAAAGAGAACAAAATGCACCTGG